>CM064524.1:38811817-38816048 GCA_032716605.1 Paralithodes platypus
TTTCCAGCACCAGCCTTCATCACCTGTTGTTATTTTATTGCAGGACTCAGATTTTGCAAAACTCGATAGTCACTTTTGTTTTCAAGGTGAGAGTATGAATGTTTGACTAACAAGACAGTTATTGTATTACTATCATGAGTGTTAATTTATATCTTTATTAACGTCTACTATGACTTATACATTTATTAATCTGTTGTATTAATATTTATGGTTGTTAGTGAAGAAGCAAGCAAAATGCTGACAAAGTTTGGTAACAACTCTCACCTACTGTAGTGTAAGCTCAGGAGATAATTATGCTGTAATATATACAGTATATATATATATATATATATATATATATATATATATATATAATATTATAATATACAGTATATATATATATATATATATATACAGTATATATATATATATATTATATATATATATAATATATATATATATATATATGAAGACGTTTTATAACACTCAATAGCTAGGTAAAGGAGTTAAAAACATCTCTTTTCACCACTCACCATATACAGTCAAACAATCAAAAAATACAACACGGGGGAATACGAAAGCAAATACCCTGAATTACTGTGATATTAAGGGGAGGTTTTTAGTTTGGTCACTAGATATCCATCAAGCTTAAGAGTACACCCCTTTGAGCCCCTTTTAAGATAAATTTGTACATTTTTCGTTAGAAAAATGTCCCGGCTAAAAACCGGTTCCTCTTAAATTACAGGCTCACTATCGCTCGCCAGGATAAAATCGACACCTAAATGACACTAAAGGTCTTACAATTGACAAGAATGGGTCGAAGGTTCTTACAATCGTCAAAATAATGGGGAGAACGTCTTAAAATTAGACAAGCAATGGGGCTAAACATGAGGGAGAAAGGAGTAAAGAAAAAAATCCCTCAAGTGGAAATCTCCCCTTAAGGGGGAGGGAGTCGCTTTTCTGGACCCCCTTCTCCCTCGTGTTTAGCATATTAGTTTTGAGATTTTAAGACGTTCGTTCCGTTAGTTTGGCGATTCTGAGACCTTTCACCACATTTCGTTGTCAATATTAAGACCATTCATAACATTTAGGTGTCGGTATTTCCTGGCGAGCGATAGCGAGCCTGTAATTTAAGAAGGAACCGGCATTCGGCCTGGACATTTTTCTACCGAAGAATTTACAAATTTATTTTGAAAGGGGGTCGAGGTGGTGTTTGTTTAAGGGGAGATTTCCACTTGAGGGATACATTTTCTGGACCCCTTTTCCCTCATGTTTAGTTCCATTGCCTTTGAGATTTTAAGACGTTCGCCCCTTTAGTTTGGCGATTTTAAGAACTTTCGCCCTATTTCTGTCAATGTTAAGACTTTTCGTGCCATTTAGGTGTCGATGTTTTCCTGGCGAGCGATAGCGAGCCTGTAATTTAAAAGCAACCGGCCTTCGGCCGGGACATTTTTCTACCGAAAAATGTACAAATTTATCTTGAGAGGGGGTCTAGGGATGTTATTTTAAGATTGATGGAAGTCTAGGAGATCAAACTAAAAACCTCCCTTTAAGTTTGATGGAAGTATACCGAGGAAATCATAACATTAATATCAATTACAAACCCCAATGTACTTGATAAACTAATGAAAGCATATGGCCCTCCCGGCATTCGAACTCAGGACACCACACCTATAGAACATAAGCACCTAAATTCAAAAATAGATTAATAGGTAAAGATTTAGACAAAAAACCAAGCACTACCCCCGTAAAGAAGTTGCAGCATCGACTACCCCGACGACACCCTTTTAGAAAACATGAAGAGAGCCAAATAGCTTGAGAAAAAAAAAATGCCATTTTTTTTTTTTTTTTTTTTTTTTTGGCATGATCAGGAGTCTCTTGTTGGCGCGTGTGCGTGTGTGTGTGTGAAGGTATAGGTTTCTGAAAGTTTGGGGCAGATGACGCCAGGGGAGAAGAAGGGGGAGGAGGAGGATAGATTGGTGAATAGATAGATAGATGGATCAAATGGGGAGTAAATCAATTAACGGGGGTCACATTTTTTGTTTTTGTTTTTATCTTTCTCTCCTTTTCTCTCTTTCCCTGGCTTGTATCCATTCGGCCCCATTCAGCCAACTGTTTTAAGACGTTTATCCCCATCCAGGTGTCGATTTCATCCTGGCGAGCGATAGCGAGCCAGCATTGTATGGAGAAATCCGGCTTCGCCGGAGACATTTTTCTATCGAAAAATTTACAAATTTAGCTTGCTGTCAAAACAAAATTACATACATGCTGGCTCGCTACCGCTCGCCAGGAAAATATTGACACCTGGATGAGGGTAAACGTCTTAAAACAGTAGGCAGAATGGGGCCGAATGGATACAAGCCAAAAAGAGAGAGAGAGAAAGAAAAGAAAGCGAGGTGTGCTCCCTTTTTAAAAAAAGGCATTATTTTGTGTTTACCTGATCAGGAGTCTCTTGTTGGCGTGTGTGTGTGTGTGTGTGAAGCTGAAAGTTTGAGGAAGGGAAGAAGAGGAAGGTGATAGATTTAAAATAGATAGGTGAATGGGTAGATAGACGGATCAGATGGGGAGTAAATATATTAATAGATAGATATACAGGTGAATATATTATAGCTAGATAGATCGATAGGGTGATAGATATATACGTGGATATATGGGATACAGTTAGTGAGAAGGGAACAAGGAGGATTAACGACAACATGGATTCACGACAAAATGGATTAACGCCAAAATGGATTAACAAAACAGAATGAATCGAGAAACAAAAATGGGGGGGAGAGAAATGTAGTCAAACATATGTATTAGCCCAAATCTAATGCCCACCTCGTATTGTTAAAGTTTCAGAATGTGGGATCCCTACTTAAGGGGAGGTTTTTAGTTGGTTCCCTAGAATTCCATCAAGCTTAAAATTACACCCCTAGACCCCTTTCAAGATAAATTTGTACATTTTTCGGTAGAAAAATTTCCCGGCCAAAGGCCGGTTCCTCTTAAATTACAGGCTCGCTATCGCTCGCCAGGATAAAATCGACACCTAAATGGCACGAAAGGTCTTAAAATTGACAGAAATGGGTCAACAGTTCTTAAAATCACCAAACTAATGGGGCAAACGTCTTAAAATCTCTAAAGCAATGGGGCTAGACGTGAGGGAGAAAGGGGTCAAGTAAAAAGTCCTTCAAGTGGAAATCTCCCCTTAACGTAAAATAACTATGTAAGAATCTCCAGTATCCTTGCCACTTGTCCAGTAAGTACTTATTATCTTGAATCACACTGGACGAATCCGCCAGCGCCAGGAAAGATAAAATAAAATGTACTTAACTTAATTGCCTCCACCCCTACACTGCTCCCAAACGAAAACATATTTCACTTGACTCTCTCACATCTCTCACAGACTCTATCTATCCACTTGTCTTACTTGTATGTATGTATACTACTTGGTAATATATTAGATACTATGATATATAATATAGATAAGAGAATATTATAATATATCGATAGATTGTATAATACTATATGTTCTTTAATACATACGAGGTTGAAAGAAATGGCAAATGTCTGCGTGGGAAATGGTATTATTCAAAGTTTAAAGGTCTCTGATGAGTTTTCGCTGGGTGGCAGGAAGTAGATGAAGGCGATGAGCAACATTCATGGTGGAACAGGGGTACATAAATGTACATGATGTAAAACAGGATATACGACGCGTTAACTGGACAACCGGATTATCAACACCCCGGTGCCCTTGACGCAGACCCACGCGCTAACTCCTTCAGCGCGTCATTCCTGCAGGACGCCAAACAATCTTAGGCCACGCACCTCGAACCGCAAGCCAATCAGCTTCGAACCCCAGCCGATCGGAACCACCATCACGCATACAGTGCGCATGCGTGCAAGCGGTTTACCCCCTTTTTCTCTCCTAGTTTTCATGCCACCCAGTAGCAGTACTTTTGACCCTGTTTGCCGAACTCCTCTGAACCTCCACCCTCTAGATATACCCTTCATGTTTTCCTGGTGATCAGTCTTACTTACTTGAGACGTGCTGGTGTGTCCAGTGAAACGCGTCGTATATCCTGTATCAGCCTGTACTGTAATGTAAACCGGAACAAAAATGAATTTTTGATCATACTCCTTCATCTACTTACTGCCACCCAGCGGAAAACTAACCAAGAGACCTGGAAACTTTGCAATAATAAAACATTTCCAACGCAGAAATTGCCCTTTCTTTCAAACCCGTATGTAATAAAAAAAATTTATTACCTGG
>CM064524.1:38816148-38901148 GCA_032716605.1 Paralithodes platypus
ATTGATAACGACACACACACACACACACACACACACACACAGAACACAACCCCACCCTTCCCTCCCTCTCACTAACACACACAAATACACGTATGCATTACGAAAATATATATAATGAGCTCCAACGTGTGTAAGGTGAATCATCAATCTGTGAGCGTCACTGGCCAGGCTTGGAACAAAGAGGTGAAAGGAGACAAATGGTTAAGATTGAAATTGTGCGAGTCGTGCTGCTAATTAAATTAATCAGACCATTGTTACTTCATGATTGGTGGAGAGGAGGAGTAAGGGTTGGTAATAGATATATACAAGTTGAAAAATAGATTGAACAAATGCAGTATATATATATGTGTGTGTGTGTTTGTATGTGTGTGTGTGTGTGTGTGTGTGTGTGTACTCAAGTGTCTAAAACAGAGAGGAATGCAAACTGATAAATATATATTTAAATAGTGAACAAGTCACTCTGTAATATAAATGAAACCCTAGTTACCTGCATCAGGTGACCAAATAACAGGTAAATAGAAATATAGAAACAGTGAATTGGCCGGCTGAGATTGAATGACTCGCGTGAACAGAACTGGATGAAAAATCAGGACCAGGATAAAAAATATTTCATTGATGGAGTATGTGTGGAAAGCGAAGTGAAAAAGGAACACAAAAAACCCTATTGCGAGAATTACTCAATAGTCAAATAAATGACGCCAACAATTATTTTAAAATTATTATGTTGACAGAGATAACTAATTAATTAAGTCTTTGGCTATCAAACAATTTTATTGACTGTCTACCTGTATTTTCGTCTGTTTGTGTGTATATATATAGTGTGTGTGTGTGTGTGTTTGTGCCCTGTTTCTATGCAGGAACTGACTGACAGGACAGAATGAAGATTGACGACTGAATTTTAAGAGAGCAAGAGAAAGACCAGGCTGCTGGGAGAAAGGGGTGAGGGAGAACTGATGGGCATGGTAACCCTTTGAAGATCATGATGCATTTTGACAGTTTATTCTGGCTAACAGTAGACGATTTTAAACAGTTTAGGGGGTATCTGTGGTAGTTAAAAGGGTAAGGGATATTTCAATTAACCTTATGAATTCTATATAACCTTATGAATTCTATATAACCTTATGAATTCTACATAACCTTCCTAATCTGCATAAAATAGAATAATAGCAGACAGAAAACAGAAAACAAATGCGTCATCGTTTCATCTAAGGTTGAAGACGGCGTCACACATACAGAATCGCGAATTGCTTGTGAGTTTAAGCATAATAGTAGGAGCTATCAATCCTCGTATGCATGATTGATCAATATTATGAGTACTATTATTCACATTCAAATTATGATGTAGGGAAGATCTTCATATAGTGCATTTCCGTATAACTTTAAGGGGAGGTTTATAGTTGATTCCCTAGACTTCCATCAAGCTTAAAATTACTCCCCCTAGACCCCCTTTCAAGATAAATCTTTACATTTTTCGGTAGAAAAATTTTCCCGGCGCGTAGGCCAGTTCGCCCTTAAATGACATCGGCTCGCTTTCGTGCTTCGCCCAAGAAAAAAATCGACACCTAAATGGCCCGAATGTCCTTCAAATTATATCTTCATGTTCTGAGGGTATTCTTCAAATCGTTCCAAACTCAATGGGGCAAGTAGACGGTTCTTAAAATCTCAAAAGCAACGGTGCTAAACATGAGAGAGAAAGAGGTCCAGAAAAAAAATCCTCCGGGTGGATATCTCCCCTTAATTAACTTCAGCACCGGAACTCCGAGGTATGCATACTGTACAATATCGATAAACAATTGCGTGAATTAGTTTCATGAGGACCACATGAATATGAAAATAAATTATGCCACTGTAAGAATGTTTTCCAATATGAGTTACCACCGTATATATACAGAAATCCCATTCTATTTTAATTTTATAATAAAGCAAAAGTGTGTTAGTAGTCCCTATCATGGTGGAACTGCTGCTCACATAACTAGATTTAAGGGGAGACTGGCCGTTTGTTTGGTCTATTAATTCATTTATTCATATATTTGTTTTTAGTTTCCTCCCTAGACCTCCATCAAGCTTAGAAAAATACCCCCTAGACCACCCTTCTAGATAAATTTGTACATTTTTCGGTAGAAAATCTTGTCCTCTTAAAAATGCTGGCTCGCTATCGGTCGCCAGGAAAAAAATCGACACCCTAAATGGCACGAAAGGTCTTTAATATTGCAAAACCAATAAATGGGTCGAACGCAGGTGTTAAAATCTCAAGTCCAAACTAATGGGCCGAACGTCTTATAATATCAAAACTAGTGGGGCTAAACATTAGGGAGAAGAGGGTCCAGAAAAACGGTCTGCCTCCCCTTAACAGATGAAGACAGATTTGTACGGGATATACCGGTATGTATGAGAAAGAAAGGGATATTGAATTAAATATCGCAGGATAGGAAAAAGGGAGAGGGAGCTTCGCCAGGATGTACACGATATTGCTCAGGGGACACGGAACAAATGAAATAAGGAAGATGCAGAGTTGATTAAAGATACAACAAAAGATAACCATACGAAACAAAAGAAATACGCCGGAGGAGTCACACGAGCACTTTTTCGAGCAATGTTTACGAGCAATTATGGTCTGGAAGCTTGACAAAATACACTTTATATCAGAATGTAGCGGCCTAACATAACCAACCTTCAGCCTATAGTTACCGATACCCGTGCGAAAATGTCCCGAACTGATACGAGAAAACACTTGCTCATGGGAAATTGGCGGAAAAAGCGCTCGTGTGACAGCGGCTATACAGTGTGATGTATACAACTTAGACATGGCATAAAAGATACATGGTTGACTATGCATAACTAACAGGTGACAAAACATACGAAATACAGATTAAGGGGAGATTTCTACTTGAGGGATTTTTTTTTTCTGGACCCCTTTCTCCCTCATGTTTAGCCCCATTGCTTTTGAAATTTTAAGACGTTCGCCCCATTAGTTTGTGGCGAGTTTTAAGAGACGTTTTCACATTCACCTCATTTATATCACTTTTAAGACCTTTCGTCCCATTTAGGTGTCGATTTTTTCCTGGCGAGCGATAGCGAGCCTGTAATTTAAGAGGAACCGACCTTCGGTCGGGACATTTTTCTACCGGAAGATGTACAAATTTATCTTGAAAGGGGGTCAAGGGGGTGTAATTTCAAGCTTGATGGAAGTCTAGGAAACACACTAAAAACCTCCCCTTAATTATGTAATTTACTGCTGTGACAAAGTATCAAGTTATATATAGCAAATATGTGAAGTGCAACATTAAGGGGAGGTTTTTAGTTTGGTCCCTAGATATCCATCAAGCTTAAGATTACACCCCGTTGAGCCCCTTTCAAGATAAATGTTTACATTTTTCGATAGAAAAATTTCAAGGCTAAAAGCCGGTTCCTCTTAATTTACAGGGCTCGCTAATCGCTCGCCCAGGATAATATCGACACCTGTGAATGGCATGACAGGTCTTAATATGGGGTGAAAGTTCTTAAAATTGCTAAACTAATGGGGCGAACGTTTTATAATATCAAAACCAATGGAGCTAAACATGAGGGAGAAAGGGGTCCAGAAAAAAAAAATCCCTCAAGTGGAGACCTCCCCTTAAGGATACCAGTGCGAAAAAACTCCCGAGAAAAAACTTGCTCAGGGAAAAATTTGACGGAAAAACCGGTCGTGTGACAGCGGCTTAATTAAGGACTTTTGGGGTTGAGTCATTTGAGAAGTCATACGCTACCGGTATATAGACTACTACTTCTCTCTGTAGTAGTAAAGTTATAGCAGTAAATACACAGCCATCAGTTAGTTAAGGGGAGATTTCCACTCGAGGGATTTTTTTTTTCTGGACCCCTTTCTCCCTCATGTTTAGCCCCATTGCTTTTGATATTATAAAACGTTTGCCCCATTAGTTTAGCGATTTTAAGAACTTTCACCCCATATTAAGACCTTTCGTGCCATTCAGGTGTCAATTTTATCCTGGCGAGCGATAGCGAGCCTGTAATTTAAGAGGAACCGGCCTTCGGCCGGGACATTTTTCTACCGAAAAATGTACAAATTTATCTTGAAAGGGACTCAGGGGGTGTAATTTTAAGCTTGATGGAGGTCTAGGGAACCAACTGAAAACCTCCCCTTAACCCCTTCACCACCATTATGTAATTTGTACCATGTTCTGGTTACCATTAGACGATTTCCTTTAGTTTACAATCTACCTATACGACTCAAATGGATAAATGAGGTCTCAATAAAACCTCTTAGTAACGCAGGTCATTCTTAAACTGCATAAAATCATCAAATGTTAGTGAGAATCTAAGGTATAAAAGACGTCATGGTGCGGAGGGGGTTAACTGCTCATCAACGCAGACCCATCATCCTTTGTTGAAAATTTAAAGGAAGGTGTGGCTTTTCTGAGTTTTCATAATATTGACGTTTCTATAATGACTTGGTTCGGCCTCATTGGTCACATAGTTTTATAGTATTAATTACTGCTACCCGTTTTCTAATATTGGCGCGATGGTTGCATTTCGACAGACACTTGACGCGGTCTCCGAATATATTGATCATTCATATTTTTTTCACCAGCCAACTTTACTTCTAAACTCAATTAATCAAATCAACAAATTCATGTGGCACTCCAAGGACTCGAACCTAGGATATTTACACCGAAATGCGGCATTAGCCTATGAAGACAGTTAAAATATATAGCTGTGTCAGAGGTAAAACTATCTCATATTCAATATTCTTCATAATTTTAGGGTGGAACCCAAGCGGACTCAGGATTTTATGTACATTTAAATTACCTAATTTGCTTAAAACTTCGATAGCACTGATTGGGAGAGTTCCACTTTCCTGTACCGAGAGAGAAGAGAAGAGAAGAGAAGAGAAGAGAAGAGAAGAGAAGAGAAGAGAAGAGAAGAGAAGAGAAGAGAGAAGAGAAGAGAAGAGAAGAGAAGAGAAGAGAAGAGAAGAGAAGAGAAGAGAAGAGAAGAGAGAAGAGAAGAGAAGAGAAGAGAAAGAGAAGAGAAGAGAAGAGAAGAGAAGAGAAGAGAAAGAGAGAAGAGAGAAGAGAAGAGAAAGAAGAGAAGAGAAGAGAAGAAGAGATGAGAGATAGAGAGAGAGAGAGAGAGAGAGATAGAGAGAGAGAGAGAGAGAGAGAGAGAGAGAGAGGAGAAAAACGACAAAAGGGAAATGGAACAAGTGAGCAAGAGGAATGAATGGGTCGAGCCAATCAAAAAATATAAAACTACAGAAGGATTTTCGATTGGAGGCAGCAGTGGAGAAAGTATTTTATAGAAAGAGTATCTGATGCAGTAAATGAAGGGGGAGAGAGAGAGAGAGAGAGAGAGAGAGAGAGAGAGAGAGAGAGAGAGAGAGAGAGAGAGAGAGAGAGAGAGAGAGAGAGAGAGAGAGAGTAATGGAGGTGAAACAGAAGGCATTACTAGACGACCGATTATTTATTTATTAACTTTTATATATATATATTAATTTACATGTTTTAAGTAATTAATTAATCTATTTATTTATTTTTTAGATTTATTATTTTGATTTGGTGGCGGGCTAGGCTCAACACGTGAAAATCCACCTTCATAGATCCTGGCAAAGCAGAGGATCGAACCCGTGACACACTGTAGACCCACCTACCAGACCCACCCACCCACTAGCCAGGCCAATGTACAGAACTCTAGAACCCCACACCACCGGGGCCCCACCCTAGGTCTCTCTACTCCTATCTTCACCCTAATGTCCCTACCTCACTCACCACTCTGTTACTTTCTGACACATTAACGCGAAGCACACTGTCCAGCGCACGCGCACACGCACGCACACACACACACACACACACATAGCCAGAGACACCCACACATACACTGCTTTAATTAAACTTCGTGTCCAGGCATTTTGACTGCAACGTCCCTTGAATTTGGCTCTGTCAGTCTTTTGGCTTTGGGGGAGACACTCGTTACAGGCAACCTGCCTTTTGTGTCCTTCATACACATAGTAAAGAAACTCATAAGTACACGATTCCGTCTATTTCCGTCGTGGTTCTTTCTGTCTATATGATGTCGTCATTACAACGCCCCCCCCCCTCCCCCCCTCCCCGACGTCAATGTGAAATGTATCGTCCCCCGTAACTATTCATCCTCTGCCTTACATTATAAACACTATCTTCTCTATTCATCGGCATTAGTACAACCGATTTCAGTTTTGTGTTCGTTACAAGTACCAGACTATACGGTATATTTGCCTTTAATATTATCTATCCATTATTTCTGATTGGGGCACAGAAAATCTTGTTTAGTTTCCTTGCCTCAAAGACCCAGTTTTTCCCTCTATCTACCCGTCGCAATCCTTCACAAGACTATCAATTACTCTTCAACAATACACAAATCAACCCTTCATCTTCTCTCAATATTCTAAGTGTACCGGTATATTTTTCATCAGACCTTTCTTGGAATGATCGTGTTGCCACTCTGGCTATAAAAGCTTCCCAAAAAGTTAGGTGTGCTCAACCGGTTCCTTGGGTTATCCACACCTGCACAGCTTCTTGCTCTGTATCGAGGCACAGTGCGCCCATGTATCGAGTATTGCTGGCATGTGTGGGGAGGTTCCACCCATACCGCACTTCTCGAAAGAGTAGAGTCCAAAGTATTTCACCTCATCAACTCACTTCCTCTTAAGGAGGGGGGGGGGGGGGTGATCTGTTTTGGTTCTGTCCTTTTCTATCTTTCTCTGGCTTGTATCCATTTGGCCCCATTCAGCCTACTGTTTTTAGACGTTATCCCCATCCAGGTGTCAATTTTTATCCTGACGAGCGGTAGCGAGCCAGCATATTTTTTATTTTTGTTTGACAGCAGGCTAAATTTGTACATTTTTCGATAGAAAAATGTCTCCGGCGAAGCCGGATTTCTTCATATAATGCTGGCTCGCTATCGCTCGCCAGGAAGAAATCGACACCTAGATGGGGATAAACGTCTTAATATAGTTGGCTGAATGGGGCCGAATGGATACAAGCCAGAGAAAGAGAGAAAAGGATAGAAATAACAAAAAGCAGGTCACCCCCCTTACTAGTTCCCTACAATCTCTTCCTACCCGCCGCAATGTTGCACCTCTTTTACTCTTTTATCGTTATCACAACAATCAGTGTTCTTCAGAGCTTTTTAAGTGCATACCCACTCCGCTGCAGCGAGTGTGAGGCACCCGCCTTTCATCACTCCAATTCTGTCCAGCCTTCCAACCCGATAATTAGCAGCTTCTCATTCTTCCTTCTACTCAACAAGCGAACTATGGAACTCTCTTTCTCAATCAATCTTTCCTTCATCCTATGACTTAAACTGCTTTAAGCTTCGTGTGTCCAGGCATTTTGACCCCAACGTCCCTTTGTCCCTCTGTCACTCTATTATATTTGGGGGAGACTCTCGTGACGGGCAACCTGCCTTTTGTATCTTTCATACCCATTCAAATATAATAGTATTTCAAATCACTATAATACCGTTACATATATACATACAAGTTTAAGGGGAGGTTTTTACTTGGTTCCCTAGACCTCCATCAAGCTTAAAATTACACCCCCTTGAGTCCATTTCAAGATAAATTTGTAAATTTTTCGGTAGAAAAATTTCCCGGCCGAAGGCCGGTTCCTCTTAAATTACAGGCTCGCTATCGCTCGCCAGGATAAAATTGACACTTGAATGGCACGAAAGGTCTTAATATGGGGTGAAAGTTCTTAAAATCGCTAAACTAATGGGGCAAACGTTTTATAATATCAAAAGCAATGGGGCTAAACATGAGGGAGAAAGGGGTCCAGAAAAAAATCCCTCGAGTGGAGATCTCCCCTTAAAGACCTAAGCTTCATCCGCAGAGAACGTGATTTTAGTCTCTTTAGCGTAATTCTTTGAAGGGTACGTATCTCCTCTTTCCCGTCACTCCACCTGTGTTGTTGATACTGCCGGTGAGTGTTGTTGACCCACCTGTTCAGTACCTGACATCAACGCGATCACCGGTAGAGTGTATTTTGAGACCTTTCGACTCATTTTGTTTTTAATATTAAGACCTTTCGTGCCCTTTAGGTGTCCATTTTTTTCCTGACGACCGACAGCGAGCCTTTTATTTTAGAAAGAACCGGACATTTTTCTAACGAAAAATATAGAAATTTATCTTAAAAGGGAGTCTAGGGGGTGTTTTTCTAAGCTTGGTGGAGGTCTATTGAGGAAACTAAAAAATATCTAAATAACTAAATATATAGACCAAAAACCAAGCACTACCCCCTTAAGGGGAGGTATTTAGTTTGTTCCCTAGACCTCCATCAAGCTTAAAATTACACCCCCTTGAGTCCCTTTCAAGATAAATTTGTACATTTTTCGGTAGAAAAATGTCCCGGCCGAAGGCCGGTTCCTCTTAAATTACAGGCTCGCTATCGCTCGCCAGGATAAAATCGACACCTGAATTGCACGAAAGGTCTTAATATGGGGTGAAAGTTCTTAAAATCGCTAAACTAATGGGGCAAACGTTTTATAATATCAAAAGCAATGGGGCTAAACATGAGGGAGAAAGGAGTCAAGAAAAAAAAATCCCTCAAGTGGAGATCTCCCCTTAACCAAAGGCACATCATTTGTCCCAGGGTCACTTTGCCTACAATACTGCTATTTGAACTGTTTACAAGATAACCCAATGTATGCCAACTTAACCTAAATTACCATGTCTATAAACTAGACTGAAGGGGGGATTTCCACTCGAGGGATTTTTTTTCTTGACCCCTTTCTCCCTCATGTTTAGCCCCATTGCTTTTGATATTATAAAACGTTTGCCCCATTAGTTTAGCGATTTTAAGAACTTTCACCCCATATTAAGACCTTTCGTGCCATTCAGGTGTCGATTTTATCCTGGCGAGCGATAGCGAGCCTGTAATTTAAGAGGAACCGGCCTTCGGCCGGGAAATTTTTCTGCCGAAAAATGTACAAATTTATCTTGAAAGGGACTCAAGGGGGTGTAATTTTAAGCTTGATGGAGGTCTAGGGAGCAAACTAGATACCTCCCCTTAACAGTATCTAAATATAACCTAACCTTGCCATAAACTTATCTAACCTAGTATATACCTTTACAAAACCATACCCTAACTTTAACCTACCCCCAAGCTAACGTTACCTAAAACAACCTAATCTATTTATAAGGATCAAGACTATTTCAATTAACCCTCTGACACCTGTACAGTAACCCTACCTAAGTGCAATAACAAAATCGTTCAATAATAGCCAGAAATCAGAAAATAAATCTTCACTCTTCTAAGGGTTAAGGGGAGATTTCCACTTGAGGGATTTTTTTTCTTTACCCCTTTCTCCCTCATATTTAGCCCCATCATTTTTTAGATTTTAAGACGTTCGCCCCATTAGTTTGTCGATTTTAAGAACTTTCGACCTATTTATGTCACTTTTAAGACCTTTCGCGCCATTTAGGTGTCGATTTTCTCCTGGCGAGCGATAGCGAGCCTGTAATTTAAGAGGAATCGGCCTTCGGCCGGAACATTTTTCTACCGAAAAATGTACAAATTTATCTTGAAAGGGGGTCAAAGGGGTGTACTTTCAAACTTGATGGAAGTCTAGGAAACACACTAAAAACCTCCCCTTAACACATATTTCAAAAAATAGCTGGGGACATTACACAGTTATCAGGCAGGTACAACTTAAGGGGAGATTTCCATTTGAGGGATTTTTTTCTTGACTCCTTTCTCCCTCATGTTTAGCCCCATTGTTTTTCTAATTTTAAGACGTTCGCCCCATTATTTTGACGATTTTAAGAACTTTCGACCCATTTCTGTCAATTTTAAGACCTTTCGTGCCATTTAGTTGTCGATTTATCCTGGCGAGCGATAGCGAGCCTGTTTTTTAAGAGGAACCGGCTTTCAGCCGGGACATTTTTCTACCGAAAAATGTACAAATTTATCTTGAAAGGGGCTGAAGGGGGTGTAATCTTAAGCTTGATGGATATCTAGGGACCAAACTATAAACCTCCCCTTAAGTGCAAAAATGGTAAACAATTTGTATAGATTATAAATTATTTATTTAGATTTATAAATTATAGATTTTACATTACTGGATTAGAATTAGCATACACTATGAAAGTTAGATATTATATATACACTATAGTCCGTTCATTCTAGAGGGTGGGCAGGTATCGTAACCTCTAACCTCTGTAACTACTCAAAAAGGGCTGGTGCCAATGAACTGTCAATGTCCACCCCTATTCCCTAGCCAAAACTGCCTATTTGGTAGACACATTAGCTCGATTCCTCTAGTAGTCCTTTTTGAGTTACAGAGGTTAGAGGTTACGATGTCTGCCCCAACCTAGAATGAACGGACTATAGTTCTTTAGTATTACTTTAAGGGGAGGTTTTTAGTTTGTTTCCTACTCCTCCAGCAATCTTAAAATTTCACCCCTTTGACCCCCTTTCAAGATAAATTTGTACATTTTTCGGTAGAAAAATGTCCCGGCCGAAGGCCGGTTACTCTTATATTACAGGCTCGCTATCGCTCGCCAGGATAAAATCGACACCTAAATGGCACGAAAGGTCTTAAAATTGACAGAATGGGGCGGAAATTCTTAAAATCACCAAAATAATGGGGCAAACGTCTTAAAATCTCAATAGCAATGGGGCTAGACATGAGGGAGAAAGGGGTCAAGAAAAAAGTCCCTCAAGTGGATATCTCCCCTTAAGAAGGAATTTACATATCAACATATATATATTGAAAAAATAGTCTACCATTATATTTAAACTAATAATTATATCAACCTAGCTTTGGTGCTCGTATGTACAGTCGGTCAAATATGTGACGTCTCGGCACCAGGTATATTTCGATAAATAATTGGTATCAGCAATATCTCAAACTGTCTTTATTCGTTTTGGGTGAGCTATACAAACATCTTCCTTCTCATACCCACCCTATTCAACATCTGACAGACATTAATACAGCACAGAGCCAGCCAAACTCTAATGGCAACTGAAACATGATTTATTAGCGCGACCGTACATATATTTCTGCTTATACTGGGTCAAACATTTTGCCACATGGTAATAACTAACAAAACATATTATTCTGGTAAAAAGTGGTAATGTGCGTGAGTAGGCTAAACATACATGCATACACACACGCTCATACGCACATAAAAGCACGCGCACACACATACATACACAGATAAAAACACACACACCAGCCCAAAATGTCATGGGCACTATCTGTTAATTAAAAACACCAGTGATACCTGAGAATTATAGTGGGTTCCATATATTATAGTGGGTTCCATATATTATAGTGGGTTCCATATATTCATGAAAATATATGTATATAAAGTACCGGTATAGTGTATAATTGCTTATATATGTATAATTGCTTATACATATATTATTTGTGTGTAGAGGAATATATATTTAGTTACAAACAGCCCCGTAATAATTAAGGGGAGGTATTTAGTTAGTTCCCTAGACCTCCATCAAGCTTAAAATGACACCCCCTTGAGTCCCTTTCAAAATAAATTTGTACATTTTTCGGTAGAAAAATGTCCAGGCCGAAGGCCGGTTCCTCTTAAATTACAGGCTCGATATCGCTCGTCAGGATGAAATCGACACCTGAATTGCACGAAAGGTCTTAATATGGGGTGAAAGTTCTTAAAATCGCTAAACTAATGAGACAAACGTTTTATAATATCAAAAACAATGGGGCTAAACATGAGGGAGAAAGGGGTCAAGAAAAAAATCCCTCAAGTGGAGATCTGCCCCTAAGAAACACCCCGTTCTTCTTAACATTATTCATCAATTACGAACCCCAATGCACTTGAATAAACTAATGAAAAAATATGGTCCTCCCGGGATTCGAACTCAGGATTAGTATATCGGTTGTTGCTTGCTTGCACTCATTAACCATTGTATTTCATTGTATAACATAACAAAATTATTCAATTGACGTAATGCTATGAACAGTAAGTGTGTGTGTGTGTGTGTGTGTGTGTGTCTAGGAGAGAGAGAGAGAGAGAGAGAGAGAGAGAGAGAGAGAGAGAGAGAGAGAGAGAGAGAGAGAGACAGACAGACAGAGAGAGAGAGAGAGAGAGAGAGAGAGAGAGAGAGAGAGAGAGACAGAGAGAGAGAGAGAGAGAGAGAGAGAGAGAGAGAGAGAGAGAGACAGACAGACAGAGAGAGAGAGAGAGAGAGAGACAGACAGACAGACAGACAGACAGACAGACAGACAGACAGACAGACAGACAGACAGACAGACAGACAGAGAGAGAGAGAGAGAGAGAGAGAGAGAGAGAGAGAGAGAGAGAGAGAAAACATAACACTTTCATATAATATATAATGTTCATAGTAATACCATAACTATTTGAACACACATTTGTTGGGCCAGACCATTGCATTAATTACTGCAACATTGTATTTTATGTTCCTATTGCGTGCCCACCTTTGTTTATAAATTAGTATGCTAGTCTTTTGAACTGCAAATGTCTATTCATCGTTAAGGGGAGGTTTTTAGTTGATTCCCTTAAAATTACTCCCCCTTTCAAGATAAATTTGTACATTTTTCGGTAGAAAAATATCCCGACCGAAGGCCGGTTCCCCTTAAATTACAGGCTCGCTATCGCTCGCCAGGAAAAAATCGACACCTGAATGGCACGAATGGTCTTAAAATTGACAGAAATGGGGCGAGGGTTCTTAAAATCGCCAAACTAATGGGGCAAGCGTCTTTAAATCTCACCAGCAATGGGACTAAATATGAGGGAGAAAGAGGTTCAGAAAAAATCCTCCAGGTGGAAATCTCCCCTTAAGCAACACAGTTTATTAGGGGATTGGTTTAGTTTATTAGGGATTGGTTTAGTTTATTAGGGATTGGTTTAGTTTATTAGGGGATTGGTTTAGTTTATTAGGGATTGGTTTAGTTTATTAGGGGATTGGTTTAGCTTATTAGGGGATTGGTTTAGTTTATTAGGGATTGGTTTAGTTTATTAGGGATTGGTTTAGTTTATTAGGGGATTGGTTTAGTTTATTAGGGGATTGGTTTAGTTTATTAGGGATTGGTTTAGTTTATTAGGGATTGGTTGTTTATTAGGAGATTGGTTCAGTTTATTAGGGGATTGGTTTAGTTTATTAAGGGATTGGTTTAGTTTATTAGGGGATTGGTTTAGTTTATTAGGGGATTGGTTGTTTATTAGGAGATTGGTTCAGTTTATTAGGGGATTGGTTTAGTTTATTAAGGGATTGGTTTAGTTTATTAGGGGATTGGTTTAGTTTATTAGGGGATTGGGTTAGTTTACTAGGGGATTGGTTTAGATTATTAGGGGATTGGTTTAGTTTATTAGGGGATTGGTTTAATTTATTAGGGGATTGGTTTAGTTTATTAGGGGATTGGTCAGTTTATTAGGGGATTGGTTTAGTTTATTAGGGGATTGGGTTAGTTTACTAGGGGATTGGTTTAGTTTATTAGGGGATTGGTCAGTTTATTAGGGGATTGGTTTAGTTTATTAGGGGATTGGTTTAGTTTATTAGGGGATTGGTTTAGTTTATTAGGGGATTGGTTTAGTTTATTAGGGGATTGGTTTAGTTTATTAGGGGATTGGGTTAGTTTACTAGGGGATTGGTTTAGATTATTAGGGGATTGGTTTAGATTATTAGGGGATTGGTTTAGTTTATTAGGGGATTGGTTCAGTTTACTAGGGGATTGGTTTAGTTTATTAGGGGATTGGTTTAGATTATTAGGGGATTGGTTTAGATTATTAGGAGATTGGTTTAGATTATTAGGGGATTGATTTAGATTATTAGGGGATTGGTTTAGTTTATTAGGGGATTGGTTTAGTTTATTAGGGGATTGGTTTAGTTTATTTGGGGATTGGGCCTGAGTATGGATAGATATAGTTTATTGGTCTCCATTTTGCATAGAGGAGAGCAAATATTTACCAGGGAGTTATTGACTAAACTTAAAATTACCCTTTATATATATTTACAAGTTAGTAATTTTTGTCGTAGAAAAATTGTGTGCTTAAATGTTTCAACTAGCTTCATTTTCAGAGTTAATTCCCAGCTTTACTGCGTTTGTAGTACTAATTAGTTCCTACTGTTATACATGTCTGCATCCTCAGTATTTAAATGAACCAGTGTGTGTGTGTGTGTGTGTGTGTGTGTGTGTGTGTGTGTGTGTGTGTGTGTGTGTGTGTGTGTGTGTGTAAGCTTTAGCACCATATTTCACTACCAAATCTTCAAAATAACTGTGAAATCTTGATGGGAACTTTGCAATTTACCGTCATTTGCAAAGAAACAGGATATACCGGTAGTCATATACGAAAAACAAAAACAAAAGGACAAATATAATAGACAGGTAATATAATAGACAGGTAATATAATAGACAGGTAATATAATAGACAGGTAATATAATAGACAGGTAATATAATAGACAGGTAAGAGTAGATAGACACATACAATAATAGAGATAGAGAGATACAGATAAATACAATATTGTAAACTCCAGCTTGATACCGCCTTCATTATGCATGCAATTTTCCGCTGAAGTCGAGAATTGGGTAGTGGAGGCAAAAAGGAATCTATCTCTCTCTCTCTCTCTCTTATTCTCACACACGCTCTCTCTCTCTCTTATTCTCACACACGCTCTCACTCACGCACGCTCTCTCATTCTCACACACTCTCTCTCTCTCTCTTATTCTCACACACGGTCTCTCTCTCTCTCTTATTCTCACACACGCTCTCTCTCTCTCTTATTCTCACACACGCTCTCACTCACGCACGCTCTCTCATTCACACACTCTCTCTCTCTCTCTCTCTTATTCTCACACACGGTCTCTCTCTCTCTTATTCTCACACACGCTCTCTCATTCTCATTCTCACACACTCTCTCTCTCTCTTTTGCTCAGACTTATTTACATGTTATATTGTAGACGAAATCATAGTAAGATCATACGGTTTGGTGAAGCCAAATTTAAAAGTATGCTTGGTTTAATTTAGATTTTATCAAATCCCAGGTAGATTTATTCTTAATTGTTTTTGTTAATGTGTGTGTGTGTGTGTGTGTGTGTGTGTGTGTGTGTGTGTGTGTGTGTGTTTGGCTTCCCTTACAAGTTGTACAGATATAATTTAAGGTTACATGCAAAATAAATAAATAGAAAAATAAAAACCAAATATTAATATAACCCTACAACCCAGGCCACCATATTGCCCTATATATAACTGTGTTAGTTATCTCCTCTTCCAGTTACATAAACCAAATAGCCACCAGCAAAACGGAAGAAAAAGTAATATTTGTCAAGCATATTGAGTCTTACACCCTCATTGCCTTTGATTTAATAACTAGTAATGCATTGGACTGGGAGATATAATAACACGTCTTACAGCTACCGGTACTTTTAAATTCAAGGAATATCTTACCTTCTCCAGAATGCGATCAACGGTGTGGCTCAGGTCATCTGCAAAGAATATATACAAACATTAGGACATTTCCTTATTGCATTCACACCCTCCTTCCCACACTCTCCCACCCACCTTCCCACCCACACTCTCCTCCCTCACCAACACCCACATTCCCACACCCTCCTCCCTCACCAACACCCACCTTCCCACACCCTCCTCCCTCACCAACACCCACCTTCCCACACCCTCCTCCCTCACCAACACCCACCTCCCTCACCAACACCCACTTTCCCACACCCTCCTCCCTCACCAACACCCACTTTCCCACACCCTCACCCTCCTCCCTCACCAACACCCACATTCCCACACCCTCCCACCCGCACCCTTCTCCCTCACCAACACCGACCTTCCCACACCCTCACCCACCTTGATTCATTTAAATTCCGCCTAGACAAATATCTCGCATCAAACCCGCGACTGACTGCGTTTGTAAATGAATAACTTTATCCTCCCCTCAGTTACTAACCCATATGTCCCCTACTAACTTCCTAGTCCTGCCACGTTAGTGGCAGGGCAGTAGTTCCCTTTCCAATGTTCCCTTACCCACTCTAAACCACTGTTTGGACACTTGATCCTCAGTGTTTTGGAGGGCAAGCAGCCTAGAAGGGTCACTAGATCTGTTGTTGCTTGATTTCCTTTGTACCTTCCCACACCTGACCTCACTTGACCTGTCCTGGTTATCACATGACTGGTTGGCCACATAATCTTTCTGACAACTCCATTTCGCTCTTGGAGAAATACTGCAGCAAGCTTCAGACTGTTCATGTGTTGTTATTGTTGTTGTTTTGATCAATCTTGTATACGTTGTTCCTAATATTAATGTGTGTTATCCGCGTGTGTGTTGTGAATTGCATTTTCATTATATAACATACACTTAATTTTTAGACTATCAAATATAAAAAACAATAGAACGTTTTTCGATGTGTTAGAACTGTAAACATGCTTACAAACAATAAACCCATAATTATAATAACAAAATTCTGGAAGGTTTTTATGCAATAGTATTAGCGTCTGGAGTAACTAGATTAAATGTATATTACCTCTGATGGTGTAATAATTGTACAAGTTTAACTTAGAAGCTGCCACATCAGACTTGCTTAAGGGAAGGTATGTCGTATTTCTGGCCCCCCTTCTCCCTCACGATTATCCCCATTAGTGTTGAGATTTTAAGACGTTCGCCCCGTTAGTTTGTCGATTTTAAGACCTTTCTCCCCTTTTTCTTTATCTATATCAAGACCATTTAGGTGTCCAGTTTTTCCTGGTGCCTATCGCGAGCTTGTAATTTAATAGAAGATGGCGCCTCCTCCCCCCAAGGCTGCGCGGTAATTCTGAATTTCCCGCCCTCGTGACGTCATCATCCGGGACTTGCCAGCGTTCACAGTTGACCAGAAAAATGCCGATGACATTTTTTTTTTAGACAACCCCTTCCGCCTTATATAATTAACCTTTGCATTAGTAGAACATAAAATAATTTGTTCATGTCCGAAATGCATTAAATTAAATTATATTTATTAATTTAAGCAACCGCGAATGCAACGAATTTGGCGCAATTTTGAACTGCATATCGGCCAAATAAAGACTACCGTCATTACTGTATTTGGAGAGGTAATTATAACTTAGGATATTATCATCACTAGTGTAATCACCATCACAGTAATCACCACCACAACCATCATCACTACACTTACCACCATAATCATCACTAGTGTTTACATCACCACCACCATAATAATCACTACACTCATCACCACCAGTCATCATCACTATTAATCACCATCACAATCACCACTACACTCATCATCACCACCATAATCATCACTACTACACTCTTCACCACCATCGTCATCACTACACTCATCACCACCATAATCATCACTACACTCATCACCACCATAATCATCACTATTCATCACCATCACCACCATAATCATCACCAACACACTCATCACCACCATCATCACCACTATAATCATCATCACCACCACTATAATCATCATCATTACACTCATCACCACCATAAGCGAGTGGAGAGGACCCCATCATCTTCCTCAACGCAGGGAGCAACGACATTTGGAAATGCAGGACTGAGGAGTTGCTCACCACGTACCAGGAAATGTTGGAGAGGATCAAGGAGAAGGGTGGAGTTCCTGTGGTACACAGTATCCTACCAAGAAGAGGGGTAAGGAAGGAATGGTCCTCCAGGGCTATTGGTGTAAATAGCCGGCTGGAGAAGTATTGCAAGGCAAATACTATTCCATTCCTGGATAACTGGACCCTCTTCTACGGTAAGGATGAACTGTATGCCCAATGGAGTACATCTCTCTCGACTAGGAGTTTCGACCTTAGCCAGCTCACTCGACAAGTTTGTTGCGGGGTTTTGTTAATAAACCATAGGTGTGTAAGTAAAATAGAATCCCAGCCACATCAAATTGATAGTAATAACGAACATTCTGATAGCGTAGATGTTCCGTCTAGGTCCAGTAGTTCAACAGGTAAAAATAAATTAGTTAAAAACAATAGAAAAATAGTTGCAAATACAAGTAATAGTTTGAGTGTTTATTATACAAATTGCAGGAGTTTATGTAACAAAATGAACGAACTTAGAGCACTGGTTAGCAAAGAAAATATAGATATAATAGCGCTAACTGAAACATGGATTAATACAGAAACCAGGCATTTTTTAGCAGAGTTTGATATACCGGATATATATAGTTTGTTTAAATATGACCGAACAAGTAAGAGGGGTGGCGGTATAGCAGTGTTTGTCAGGAGTTCATTAAAAAGCTGTACTAAATCAGGTATTAGAGTAAATAATGAAAATGAAAGTGTTTGGGTAGAAGTTAACGAAGGTAGTGAGACTTTAGTTATTGGAGTTATGTATAGACCGCCAAATATGAGTAGAAATGACGGAACATCATTATGGGAGGAAATTAAAATAGCATCAAGGCTTAGCAACGTGTGCATTATGGGGGATTTTAATTTCCCTAATATAGATTGGCAGCAACAAATAGGCGACTCTGATTCAAAGGAGTTTATTGAGGTAGTACAAGATAGTTTTTTAACTCAATTCATAGATACGCCAACTAGAGGTGATAATATTCTCGATTTAGTTTTCAGTAACAATGAACATATGATAAATAGTGTAGAAATCGGGGACCACCTAGGAAATAGTGATCACAATTCTGTGTATTTTAATATACAATGGAAAGGTAATACCAGAGAGAATACAACATTAATACCTGACTTCAGAAAAGCCAATTATGGTGGGTTAAGAGAAGCCCTGTTAGCGGACCCTATGGTCAAAAAATTAAGTCGATCCAGGTGTCCAAATGAGTGTATCCTTTCTCAGGCACCTGTCATCTTAAGTCAGGAGGAGACGTCAAACTTGGTAGATACATACGATAATTTTATCAAGTCAGTATTCAATGCGCAAAATAAATATATCCCCAAAAGAAAATTTAGATCAACACAGAACCAACCCAAATGGATGAATAATAGACTATTAGATCTTCTAGGACAAAAGAGAGGAATATATAGAAAAATTAGAAAAGGCGAAATTCACCTACTTGCTTACTATCAGAATCTATCAAGACAGGTAAAAAAGGATATTAGGAAAGAAAAAAGAAATTATGAAATTAAGGTTGCCAATGACTCAAAAAATAATCCTAAAGCTTTTTACCAACTATATAAATCCAAGGTTAGAGATGTAATTGGTCCCCTTAAAACTTCTATAGGAAAATTGACAGAAAGTGATTTAGAAATGTGCAGTACATTAAATAGTCAATTTCTTTCCGTTTTCACTAATGAAAATTTGGCACAGTTTCCAGAAGTCCGTAAGGTATACAGCGATAGTATAGAAAATAGGTTAAGTACGGTTACTATAAGTAGAAATGATGTGGTTAAGGAAATTGACAGACTGAAACCTCATAAATCGCCTGGTCCTGATGAGGTATATGCTAGAGTATTAAAAGAATGCAGAGATGAGTTAAGTTATCCATTAACATTTCTATTTAACAAGTCATTAGAAACAGGTATAGTTCCAGAAGCTTGGAAGCTTGCAAATGTAGTTCCGATCTTCAAAAAGGTGATAAATCAATAGCATCCAATTACCGTCCCATTAGTCTCACTTCAATCATAGGAAAACTACTAGAGTCAATTATTGCTAGGAAAATGAGAAACCACTTAGAAACATTTAACTTAATCAATTCTTCTCAGCATGGATTCACTCAGGGACGGTCTTGCCTTACTAATTTGCTTAGTTTTTTCTCAGAGGTATATGAAGCAGTAGATAATGACAAGTCAAATGATATTATATATTTAGATTTCAGTAAAGCTTTCGACAGAGTCCCTCATGAGAGATTGATGAGAAAGGTTGAGGCACATGGAATAGGTGGGGCGTTGTTAGGATGGATTAGGTCATGGCTAATTGGTAGGAAGCAGAGAGTCAGCATAAATGGTACCAAGTCAGAATGGGGAGCAGTCAAAAGTGGTGTCCCCCAGGGATCGGTATTAGGTCCCCTGTTGTTTCTTATATACATAAATGACCTAGATTTAGGTATAACTAGTAGGATAAGTAAATTCGCAGACGATACTAAAATAGGGAGATCAATTGATTCAGATAGCGATATAGAGTGCCTCCAAAGGGATCTAGATACCTTACATGAATGGTCAGTAAATTGGCAGATGAAGTTTAACATTGACAAATGCAAGGTATTAAAGATAGGGAAGATGCAAACAAATTTTAAATATAAACTAGCTAATTTAGAATTAGAAAATTCAGACTGCGAGAAAGATCTAGGTGTGTTTGTTAGCAATGATTTGAAGCCTAGAAAACAGTGTATAAGCGTTCGTAATAAGGCAAACAGGATTCTCGGGTTCATCTCTAGGAGTGTGAGTAACAGAACTGCTGATGTTATCTTAAAACTTTACTTGTCATTAGTGAGACCCCACATGGATTATGCTGTCCAATTTTGGTGTCCTTATTACAGAATGGACATAGATTCATTGGAGAGAGTACAGCGTAGAATGACAAAAATGATCCATAATATTAGAAATCTTTCGTATGAAGAAAGGTTGAAGAAATTAGGTTTACATTCGTTAGAGAGACGCAGAGTTAGAGGGGATATGATAGAGGTGTTCAAGTGGGTTAGTGGGATTAACAAAGGGGACATGGCAAATGTACTAAAGCTCAGTGATAGCGAAAGAACTCGTACCAATGGTTTCAAATTAGATAAATTTCGTTTCAGAAAAGATATAGGCAAGTATTGGTTTGGTAACAGAGTTGTAGATGGGTGGAATGGACTACCAAGTGCTATAGTGGGATCTAAAACTGTAGGGAGCTTTAAGATAAAATTAGATAAGCATATGGACGAGAAGGGTTGGGTGTGAAGGGGGATCAGCCGGGTTGGGCCAATCAGCGCTCTGCAGACCTCCATAATCCTGCGTTAATCTCTAACCGTTTTGGTAAGATGATCCTCAGGGTATTAGAGTGTGAAGCCTATAATTGGGCTTTGTAATTGAATTGGGGTTGTGTGGGACAGGGATCTGCCTTGCTTAGGCCAATCGGCTTTCTGCAGACTCCCATTTTCTTATGTTCTTATGTTCTTATGTTCTTATAATCAACCTCACTACACTCATCATCACCACAATAATAATCACCACCTCAATCATCACTACCATAACCATTACCACCACCATCATCACCACTATAATCATCACCACCATAATCAACCTCACTACAATCATCACCACCCCAATCATCACCACCATAACCATTACCACCATAATCATCACCACTACACTTCACCACCATCACCACTATAATCATCACCACCATAATCAACCTCACTACTCATCATCACTACCACAATCATCACCACCACAATCACCAAAATATTAATCACCACCATAACCATCACCCCTACATTAATCACCACTATACTCATCACCCCTACATTAATCACCACCAACATAATTACATAAACTCGTGTTGCCTAGCAAACTTACCTCCCGCAAGGCAAGAGCAACAAGCTGTCAACACCTCCCTCGCCAGCCACACTAGCTAGCCACCTACACGTTGCCGCTAAACTAACAACTGGTTAGACCACCATCATAACAACTAGTCATCATTACCGAAACCATCACCCACAATCGCTTAATGATAGCCAGAATAAAGTGATGAAAGAGTTTAATAACCAACCTTTCAATATGGTGACCTCGGAATTGCGGGGGGCTCACTTCCACCCTTCTATTTCGTCAATTGACCACTTCGTCACACTAAATCACTAAATAAATAACACACATCGTCTTTAGTAATCAACAAGTCTACTTTAAAGTCTCCGTGAGTCACCAAACCGCGAAAATAAGAGAAAAACTGTGGATCAAAGATGGCGCCTCCTCCCCCCCAAGGCTGCGCGACAAGTCTGAATTTCCCGCCCTCGTGACGTCATCATTCGGGACCCCGCAGAAGCTTCTAGAAGTTCTAGATCAGACTCCGCAGCGTTCACAGTTGACCAGAAAAATTACCAATATATTATTTTTGTTAACGAAACCCTTCCAGCGTATATAATCAACCGTCACATTAGTAGAATATATAATAATTACCTCATATCCTAAATAGAGAACATAACCTCGTATTTATTTATTTATTAAAGCAGCAGTGAACGCAAAGAAAACGGCGCCACTCTGACGGACACCTCCGCAGGTATGGCAGTCAGTAGTAGCGGGTTGGTACAGCTCCGTACCTCAGTCAGGTACTGAAGGGTACTAAACACAGAGGTCCTTTCTGACACTACCGGCCTTGCAGATTGGACCCTGGATCGAGTCTTACGTAAATGCACAATAAATATATGGTTATAGCCTTGTGATTTGTAATTGTATAAAACTCTTTGTGTATGTGTGACGATTAAATTAAGAAATGTCGTTTAATTAACAAAATAACTAAAAAATACTGCATATTTAGCCATTTCATTCAATAATCTATACAGTAGCCTAAACCTTTCATATCTAGCTTAAGGGGAGATTTCCACTTGAGGGAGTTTTTTCTTGACTCCTTTCTCCCTCATGTTTAGCCCCATTGCTTTTCTAATTTTAAGACGTTCGCCCCATTATTTTGATGATTTTAAGAACTTTCAACCCCTTTCTGTCAATTTTAAGACCTTTCGTGCAATTTAGGTGTCGATTTTATCCTGGCGAGCGATAGCGAGCCTGTAATTTAAGAGGAACCGGCTTTCAGCCGGGACATTTTTCTACCGAAAAATGTACAAATTTATCTTGAAAGGGGCTCAAGGGGGTGTAATCTTAAGCTTGATGGATATCTAGGGACCAAACTAAACACCTCCCCTTAAGAAATACACTGATCTGTCGGGGGTGGCAGGATGGCGTGAGTAAATGATAAGAGTGCTGAATGGAATGGGATGTAATAAGAGACCTTTCGCTACTGGAAGTGATGGCAAGGGAAACAGAGACCCCTTAGTACCGTACATAACTACTTTTAGTTTTTAGTTTGTTCCCTAGACCTCCATCAAGCTTAAAATTACTCCCCCTTGACCCCCTTTCAAGATAAATTTGTACATTTTTCGGTACAAAAATGTCGGTGCCCCTTAAATTACAGGCTCGCTATCGCTCGCCAGGATAAAATCGACACCTAAATGGCACGAAAGGTCTTAAAATTGACAGAAATGGGGCGAGGTTATTAAATTCGTCAAAATAATGGGGCGAACGTCTTAACATTAGGAAAACAATGGGGCTAAACATGAGGGAGAAAGGAGTCAAGAAAAAAATCCCTCAAGTGGAGATCTCCCCTTAAAATAACACCCTACCCCAAGTTAGATTTTACATTTGTCGATAGCAAAATGTCCCGGGCAAAGGCCGGTTTCTCTTAAAATTACAGGCTCGCTATCGCTCGCCCGGAAACAATTGGCACCTCCAGTAAATAACACGAACAAGCCTAAAATATTGACAAAGAAAATGGGGAGGTTTTTAAATTGGCAAACTAATGGGCCGAAACGTCATAACAATCAGAAAAAAATCAAATGGGGCTAAACATGAGGCAGAAGGGCGACCGGGGAAAAACGGTCCCATCTCGTTGCACTAAGGTGATTTTATTATTTGGTTTTCATAGCAAACTTCACAATAGCTTCGATTCAGCGTAGGTTTGTTCTAGGTAGGCCCATCGGTCACACAGTCATTCTCTTCGTTACGTCAGCTGGGTTACATATTATTAAGGGGAGATCTCCACTTGAGGGATTTTTTTCTTTACCCCTTTCTCCCTCATGTTTAGCCCCATTGCTTTTGAGATTTTAAGACGTTCATCCCATTAGTTTGGCGATTTTAAGAACTTTCACCCCATTTATGTCACTTTTAAGACCTTTAGTGCCATTTAGGTGTCGATTTTTTCCTGGCGAGCGATAGCGAGCCTGTAATTTAAGAGGAATCGGCCTTCGGCCGGGACATTTTTCTACCGAAAAATGTAAAAAATTATCTTGAAAGGGGCTCAAGGGGGTGTAATTTCAAGCTTGATGGAGGTCTAGGAAACACACTGAAAACTCCCCTTAACAACAAAACTTAGCACTGTAATTAGAGGAAGACAGAATATAATGAAAAACAGATCAAACATATATACTGGCTGACGATGATGGCCATATAACAGATCAAACATGTATACTGGCTGACGATGATGGCCATATAACAGATCAAACATGTATACTGGCTGACGATGATGGCCATATAACAGATCAAACATGTATTTGGCTGACGATGATGGCCATATAACAGATCAAACATGTATACTGGCTGACGATGATGGCCATATAACAGATCAAACATGTATACTGGCTGACGATGATGGCCATATCACAGATCAAACATGTATACTGGCTGACGATGATGGCCATATAACAGATCAAACATGTATACTGGCTGACGATGATGGCCATATAACAGATCAAACATGTATACTGGCTGACGATGATGGCCATATAACAGATCAAACATGTATACTGGCTGACGATGATGGCCATATAACAGATCAAACATGTATACTGGCTGACAATGATGGCCATATAACAGATCAAACATGTATACTGGCTGACGATGATGGCCATATAACAGATCAAACATGTATACTGGCTGACAATGATGGCCATATAACAGATCAAACATGTTAACTGGGTGACGATGATGGCCATATTACAGATCAAACATGACTGGCTGACGATGATGGCCATATAACAGATCAAACATGTATACTGGCTGACAATGATGGCCATATAACAGATCAAACATGTATACTGGCTGACAATGATGGCCATATAACAGATCAAACATGTATACTGGCTGACGATGATGGCCATATAACAGATCAAACATGTATACTGGCTGACGATGATGGCCATATAACATAAGAACATAAGAACATAAGAAAATGGGAGTCTGCAGAAAGCCGATTGGCCTAAGCAAGGCAGATCCCTGTCCCACACAACCCCAGTTCAATTACAAAGCCCAATTATAGGCTCAACACTCTAATACCCTGAGGATCATCTTACCAAAACGGTTAGAGATTAACGCAGGATTATGGGGGTATGCAGAGTGCTGATTGGCCCAACCCGGCTGATCCCCCTTCACACCCAACCCTTCTCGTCCATATGCTTATCCAATTTTTTCTTAAAGCTCCCTACCGTTTTAGACCCCACTATAGCACTTGGTAGTCTATTCCACCCATCTACAACTCTGTTACCAAACCAATATTTGCCTATATCTTTTCTGAAACGAAATTTATCTAATTTGAAACCATTGGTACGAGTTCTTTCGCTATCACTGAGCTTTAGTACATTTGTCATGTCCCCTTTGTTAATCCCACTAACCCACTTGAACACCTCTATCATATCCCCTCTAACTCTGCGTCTCTCTAACGAATGTAAACCTAATTTCTTCAACCTTTCTTCATACGAAAGATTTCTAATATTATGGATCATTTTTGTCATTCTACGCTGTACTCTCTCCAATGAATCTATGTCCATTCTGTAATAAGGACACCAAAATTGGACAGCATAATCCATATGGGGTCTCACTAATGACAAGTAAAGTTTTAAGATAACATCAGCAGTTCTGTTACTCACACTCCTAGAGATGAACCCGAGAATCCTGTTTGCCTTATTACGAACGCTTATACACTGTTTTCTAGGCTTCAAATCATTGCTAACAAACACACCTAGATCTTTCTCACAGTCTGAATTTTCTAATTCTAAATTAGCTAGTTTATATTTAACATTTGTATGCATCTTCCCTATCTTTAATACCTTGCATTTGTCAATGTTAAACTTCATCTGCCAATTTACTGACCATTCATGTAAGGTATCTAGATCCCTTTGGAGGCACTCTATATCGCTATCTGAATCAATTGATCTCCCCATTTTAGTATCGTCTGCGAATTTACTTATCCTACTAGTTATACCTAAATCTAGGTCATTTATGTATATAAGAAACAACAGGGGACCTAATACCGATCCCTGGGGGACACCACTTTTGACTGCTCCCCACTCTGACTTGGTACCATTTATGCTGACTCTCTGTTTCCTACCAATTAGCCATGACCTAATCCATCCCAACAACGATCCTCCTATTCCATGTGCCTCAACCTTTCTCATCAATCTCTCATGAGGGACTCTGTCGAAAGCTTTACTGAAATCTAAATAAATAATATCATATGACTTGTCACTATCTACTGCTTCATATACCTCTGAGAAAAAGCTAAGCAAATTAGTAAGGCAAGAACGTCCCTGAGTGAATCCATGCTGAGAAGAATTTATTAAGTTAAATTTGTCTAAGTGGCTTCTAATTTTCCTAGCAATAATAGACTCTAGCAACTTTCCTATGATTGATGTGAGACTAATGGGACGGTAATTGGATGCTATCGATTTATCACCTTTTTTGAAGATCGGAACTACATTTGCAAGCTTCCAAGCTTCTGGAACTAAACCTGTTTCTAAAGACTTGTTAAATAAAAATGCTAATGGGCTACTTAACTCATCTCTGCATTCTTTTAATACTCTAGCATATACCTCGTCAGGACCAGGCGATTTTTGAGGTTTCAGTCTGTCAATTTCCTTAAGCACATCATTTCTACTTATACTAACTGTACTTAACATATTTTCTATACTATCACTATATACCATATTGACTTCTGGAATCTGTGCCAAATTTTCATTAGTGAAAACGGAAAGAAACTGACTATTTAATGTACTGCACATTTCTAAATCAGTTTCTGTTATTTCTCCTATTGAAGTTTTTAGGGGGCCTATTACATCTCTAACTTTAGATTTATATAGTTGGTAAAAAGCTTTAGGGTTATTTTTTGAGTCACTGGCTATCCTTATTTCATAATTTCTTTTTGCTTTCCTGATTTCCTTTTTGACCTGTCTTGATAGAGTCTGATAGTATATATGTAGATGATTTTCGCCTTTCTTTATTTTTCTATATATTCCTTTCTTTTTTCCTATAAGATCTATTAGCTTATTAGTCATCCATTTTGGTTGGTTCTGCGGCGATCTAAATTTTCTTTTAGGGATATATTTATTTTGAGCATTGTGGAGTGAAGCAATAAACTGGTTATATGTAGGTGGCAAGTTTAACTCTGGCATATCCTGACTTAATTGCTTAAGAATAGGGTCCACCCTTAAGTCACTTCTTAGCCCACCATAATCGGCTTTTCTGAAATCTGGGATAAGTGTCGTATTCTCTTTAGCATTCCCTGTCCATTGTATATTAAAATAAATAGATTTATGATCGCATTTTCCTAGGTGGTCACCAATCTCTACATCATTTATCATATGTTCATTGTTACTGAAAACTAAATCAAGAATATTAATACCTCTAGTCGGCGTTTCTATGAATTGAAATACAAAACTATCTTGTACAACCTCAATAAACTCTACTGAATCGGAGTCGCCTATTTGGTGCTGCCAATCAATGTTCGGAAAATTAAAATCCCCCATAATGCACACATTGCTAAACCTTGATGCTATTTTAATTTCCTCCCATAACGATGTTCCGCCATTTCTACTCATATTAGGGGGTCTATATATAACTCCAATAACTATGGTCTCACTACCTTCGTTAACCTCTACCCAAACACTTTCATTATCATTATTTAGTCTAATACCTGATTTAATACAGCTTTTTAATGTACTCCTGACAAACACTGCTATACCCCCGCCCCTCCTACTTGTTCGGTCATATTTAAACAAACTATATCCTGGAATATCAAATTCCTGCTAAAAAATGCCTAGATTCTGTATTAATCCACGTTTCAGTTAGCGCTATTATGTCTATATTTTCTGTGCTAACGAGTGCTCTAAGTTAGTTCATTTTGTTACATAAACTCCTACAATTTGTATAATATACCCTCAACCTATTACTTTTATTTGCAACTAATTTTCTATTGATTTAGCTAACTTATTATTTCCTGTTGAACTACTAGCTCTAGACGGAAATTCTACTCTATCAGTAATCTCATCTTTACTATCAGTTACATGTGTAGTGTTTATCGATACTACTATTACACATCACTATATTCGCACTATCTTGACTGATTATTTCTATTTTACTCACTGGTTTGTCACATGAAGTACCTGCTCCATATGGAGACAGTATTTTACTTACACACCCAGGTTTTTTTAACGAAACCCCGCAACAATCTTGTCCAGTGAGCTGGCCAAGGTCGAAACTCCTAGTCGAGAAAGATGTACTCCATCCTGGGCATACAGTTCATCCTTACCATAGAAGTGGGTCCAGTTATCTAGGAATGGTATTGACTTTGCCTTGCAATACTTCTCCAGCCGGCTATTTACACCAATAGCCCTGGAGGACCATTCCTTCCGTACCCCTCTTCTTGGCAGGATACTGTGTACCACAGGATCAAACATGTATACTGGCTGACGATCATGGCCATATAACAGATCAAACATGTATACTGGCTGACGATGATGGCCATATAATCCTATGTCTCTGCAGTTGATGGCTGTGACACTATTTATATTATTATTATTATTATTATTATTTTTTTTTTTCCAAGCAGCATTCTAGTGAAGACTATTAGGTATGTTGGTGCTTGCCTTCCTTTGTATTCTTCTTTTTGTTCTTCTTATTCTATTACCCCTCCCCTCCCCCCCCCCCCTTAATCCCGCCCGTATCATTACCTGTGTTGACCAATTATCGCGCGGAATTAACAAGGTGTGTTTATAGCGCCTCTTCATCATCTACACAGTCTGATTGCCACCATCCGAGGGGGTTTGTTGCTACCATCCGAGGGGGTTTGTTGCCACCATCCGAGGGGGTTTGTTGCTACCATCCGAGGGGGTTTGTTGCTACCATCCGAGGGGGTTTGTTGCGACCATCCGAGGGGGTTTGTTGCTACCATCCGAGGGGGTTTGTTGCTACCATCCGAGGGGGTTTGTTGCCACCATCCGAGAGGGTTTGTTGCTACCATCCGAGGGGGTTTGTTGCCACCATCCGAGGGGGTTTGTTGCTACCATCCGAGGGGGTTTGTTGCGACCATCCGAGGGGGTTTGTTGCTACCATCCGAGGGGGTTTGTTGCCACCATCCGAGGGGGTTTGTTGCTACCATCCGAGGGGCTTTGTTGCTACCATCCGAGGGGGTTTGTTGCTACCATCCGAGGGGGTTTGTTGCTACCATCCTAGGGGGTTTGTTGCTACCATCCGAGGGGGTTTGTTGCCACCATCCGAGGGGGTTTGTTGCTACCATCCGAGGGGGTTTGTTGCTACCATCCGAGGGGGTTTGTTGCTACCATCCGAGGGGGTTTGTTGCTACCATCCGAGGGGGTTTGTTGCTACCATCCGAGGGGGTTTGTTGCTACCATCCTAGGGGTTTGTTGCTACCATCCGAGGGGGTTGTTGCTACCATCCGAGGGGTTTGTTGCTACCATCCGAGGGGGTTTGTTGCTACCATCCGAGGGCTTTGTTGCTACCATCCGAGGGGGTTTGTTGCTACCATCCGAGGGGGTTTGTTGCTACCATCCGAGGGGGTTTGTTGCTACCATCCGAGGGGGTTTGTTGCTACCATCCGAGGGGGTTTGTTGCTACCATCCGAGGGGGTTTGTTGCTACCAGGCTGTCTTTGTTTGTGTGTCTGTCTGTCTATGCGAATATCTGCCTGCTCGTTATTACCAACTCGTTATTACCTACTCGTTATTACCAACTCGTTATTACCAACTCGTTATTACCAACTCGTTATTACCTACTCGTTATTACCAACTCGTTATTACCAACTCGTTATTACCAACTCGTTATTACCAACTCGTTATTACCTACTCGTTATTACCTACTCGTTATAGGGCGGGCGGGTGTGTGTGTGTGTGTGTGTGTGTGTGTGTGTGTGTGTGTGTGTGTGTGTGTGTGTGTGTGTGTGTGTGTGTGTGTTTATGAGTGTGTTACAGGTGCGTGAAGGCGAGACTCTGATGGGCTATTGTCTCCCAAGGGATTAACACGGCCTGGGGAGAGAGTGCAGCGATGGAAGTATATTAACACGGCCTGGGGAGAGAGTGCAGCGATGGAAGTATATTAACACGGCCTGGGGAGAGAGTGCAGCGATGGAAGTATATTAACACGGCCTGGGGAGAGAGTGCAGCGATGGAAGTATATTAACACGGCCTGGGGAGAGAGTGCAGCGATGGAAGTATATTAACACGGCCTGGGGAGAGAGTGCAGCGATGGAAGTATATTAACACGGCCTGGGGAGAGAGTGCAGCGATGGAAGTATATTAATACGGCCTGGGGAGAGAGTGCAGCGATGGAAGTATATTAACACGGCCTGGGGAGAGAGTGCAGCGATGGAAGCATATTAACACGGCCTGGGGAGAGAGTGCAGCGATGGAAGTATATTAACACGGCCTGGGGAGAGAGTGCAGCGATGGAAGTATATTCATGTAAGAGAGCTATCAGCCCTTTCAAGCTCCAATACGCATTTCTGTTTTGTTTTCTGGTAATCATTAGACGATTTTATTCAGATTAGGAAGGGTATATGGAAGTCAGAGGGTTGATTGAGAGAAGTCTTTACCATTTAAATACCCACAGATCCCTCCTAAGCTGCATACAATCGTCTAATGATAGCTAAAATATACTGCTAAAACCCGTGAGAGCTTCAAGTGGTTAAGGGAGTTTTATTTTCAAACCACTACAGTCTCGGTACTTTTTGAACAATGTTCAGTAGTATCTTTTATACATTATAATTTAAATCAATATTTATTCAGATTCGGTCCCAGTGATATATCACTAGAATTGTTTCTTTAGTAATCGTGTGTGATAACCCGGGTTCGAATCCTGGTGGATCATATATATATGCTTTCATTAATTTAATTGGATGTGTTTGGTGTTGTGGTGAAATTTATAAACAATAGATTAAGGGAGGAAAATAAGAATAACATAGTTACGTTGAGATGTGTGGAGGCCAGATGTTGAGATAGGCTAATAGAGGCGGAAGGGATAACGACAAAGGGAAAAGGAAATACCAATACCACTAGTGTGTCCTCTGAAGCTATCGCCCAGAAATACAATACCTCACTGGACATGATTCTGCAATTCTGGTGTGTGGCAAATGGTTCGGAAACTACCAGGAGAGCTGAGGCACGGATAGGTGGAGATGGAGGAAGAGGGAATATTAAGGGGAGATTTCCACTCGAGGGATTTTTTTCAGGACCCGTTTCTCCCTCATGTTTAGCCCCATTGCTTTTGAGATTTTCGTTCGCCCTAGTAGTTTTGACATTTTAAGAAATTTTGCCCCATTTCTGTCAATTTTAAGACCTTTCGTGCCATTAAGGTGTCGATTTTTTCCTGGCGAGCGATAGCGAGCCTGTAATTTAAGAGCAACCGGGAAATTTTTCTACCGAAAAATGTACAAATTTATCTTGAAAGGGGGTCTAGGGGGTGTAATTTTAAGCTTCATGAAAACGTAGGGAACAAACTAAATACCTCCCCTTAAGTGCTGGACAGGAAGCAAGAGAGGACGTAAAATCGAAATGTAATAGTAAAAGTGAAGCAAAATTAAAGTATGCAAGAAGAAATACTAGATTATTCATTGATTATTATTGTTCTCCTCATATTGTTCATTGATTATTATTGTTCTCCTCATATTGTTCATTGATTATTATTGTTCTCCTCATATTGTTCATTGATTATTATTGTTCTCCTCATATCTAGAAGGCAACACAAGTTTAGATTGTGCTAGGAGACATAGCTAATAACTATGACACCTGGCATTCACATAGCTAATAACTATGACACCTGGCATTCACATAGCTAATAACTATGACACCTGGCATTCACATAGCTAATAACTATGACACCTGGCATTCCACATAGCTAATAACTAGGACACCTGGCATTCACATAGCTAATAACTATGACACCTGGCATTCACATAGCTAATAACTATGACACCTGGCATTCACATAGCTAATAATGACACCTGGCATTCACATAGCTAATAACTATGACACCTGGCATTCCACATAGCTAATAACTAGGACACCTGGCATTCACATAGCTAATAACTATGACACCTGGCATTCACATAGCTAATAACTATGACACCTGGCATTCACATAGCTAATAACTATGACACCTGGCATTCACATAGCTAATAACTATGACACTGGCATTCACATAGCTATAACTATGACACCTGGCATTCACATAGCTAACTATGACACCTGGCATTCACATAGCTAATAACTATGACACCTGGCATTCACATAGCTAATAACTATGACACCTGGCATTCCACACAGAGATTGAGGTCTAATTGTGAGTAGATTAAACTTGTAAGACATCATTTGAAGGCGTGGAATAGTACCGTAGACAATTAGAGGAAGAATACACCGGTAGAAAGACAAAATACAACTTTACCTGTGAAGGGTTGATACGAAGGAATATGGAAAGGGGGTCGTGGTGGGGGGGGGGGGGGTGACTAAGTGAGATGTTACTGGAGAGTTTATAAATGAAGAAATATTAAAGAAGTATATAATATATCAAAGGCATTAAGGGGAGGTCTCCACTTGAGGGATTGTTTTCTTGACCCCTTTCTCCCTCATGTTTAGCCCCATTGCTTTTGATATTATAAAACGTTTGCCCCATTAGTTTAGCGATTTTAATAACTTTCACCCCATATTAAGACCTTTCGTGCAATTCAGGTGTCTATTTTATCCAGGCGAGCGATAGCGAGCCTGTAATTTAAGAGGAATCGGCCTTCGGCCGGGACATTTTTCTACCGAAAAATGTACAAATTTATCTTGAAAGGGACTCGAGGGGGTGTAATTTTAAGGTTGATGGAGGTCTAGGGAACAAACTAAATACCTCCCCTTAAAACAATGGAGAGATTAAATTAGTACGGTACGAAGAAGTGGAAGCAGTTCAGAAGGGTTCCAGGGAAAACACACGAGTTCAAATGATTTCAAACGAGCGCAAGAAGGGTTCAAAGGAAAAACAAATAAATCTATAGCCTATAATTGAGACCGCCCAGGTGGTATGAGGGAGTGCGGGGTTATATCATGGTCTAGACACCCTTTAGTAGGAGAGATTGGACACGTACACCAGTCTTTATACGTGTGGAGAAAGGAGACAAAAGACTGGCTGCCTGTAACGAGTGTCTCCCTCAGAACCAATAGAGTGACAAAGAGCCATATGCAAGATACGGTAGGGTCAGATTATTGGCAATATTAGTCTTACTCTACCCCTCTATTCGTTTATATATATATATATATAATTTATTTTCATGCTTTTCGCTTCTTAGGAGTAAGAGTTAACTAACCAAGCTATACCCTCATACGAATTTAAAAACCGTAATTCACGGCTGACGTCTTTCCAACTCTGACTACAATCGTCTAATAGTTGCTAGAATATGGTGAAAAGGACGTCGCTGGTACTGAAAGGGTTAATAAATTCGTTCCATTGTTCTTTTGTTATCTTTAGTAGTATGTTTATTTGTATGGGTTTTCTATTTCACCATTGTTACTTCTTTCTCTCTCAGTTTCCTCCCGTGTTCTGTGATCAAAGGATAACATGGGGTGCGGTGCTCTCCTCAGATTTGGCTTTGAAGGAACGCCAGATATATATTCTCTACACACGCTCTCTCTCTCCCTCCCTCTCCCTCTCTCTCTCATTTATAAACACTCCTACCCGTTATAAACTCCTCAACTAATTTACTTCATAATTTTCTGCTTTATCTTCTTGACCAAACCTCTTCTTTCCTTCTCTGCCCACGCTAGGAAAAAAAGAGAGCACAAAAAATACCCACCTTACCACACACATACAGTACATACACACACACACACACACACACCACGTACAGCATTATGCAAACACAGACAGCCACGCATTTTTCACACTCTTGCTTAATAAAAACACGGACATTGAATTGCAAAGCACGGAATTTGCAAGTTATTGCGCCTGAACGGTACCGCCTCGTAACCCAACCTGTCAACACAAATGTGAATACCACAATTTTGAAAACAAATGTATATAATCGCTTGCTTATCATTAAGGGGAGATCTCCACTTGAGGGATTTTTTTCTTGACCCCTTTCTCCCTCATGTTTAGCCCCATTGCTTTTGATACTATAAAACGTTTGCCCCATTAGTTTAGCAGTTTTAAGAACTTTCACCCCATATTAAGACCTTTCATGCCATTCAGGTGTCGATTTTATCCTGGCGAGCGATAGCGAGCCTGTAATTTAAGAGGAAGCGGCCTACGGCCGGGACATTTTTCTACCGAAAAATGTAGAGAGAGACAGAGAGAGAGAGAGAGAGAGAGAGAGAGAGAGAGAGAGAGAGAGAGAGAGAGAGAGAGAGAGAGAGAGAGAGAGAGAGAGAGAGAGGCAGACAGACAGAGAGAGAAAGAGAGAGAGAGAGACAGACAGTGCATTGGTCTGCCTACACCGTAAAATTGGCTTGCTTGCATTTCACACCAGGGGCCCTTTAGAATAGAGAGGCAGGACAACTAGCGATTTATTTAAAAACATTTTTTTTTTAACCCGTTCAGTACCAGTGACGTCCTTTTCAATATATTCCGGCAAGGATTAGACCATTGTATTCAGCTTAAGAAGGACCTCTAGCTATAATAAGGCTATCTCAACCAACCCTTTTAACTACCACAGATCCTTCTTTTAAGGGGAGATATCGACTTGAGGGATTTTTTTTCTGGACCCCTTTCTCCCTCATGTTTAGCCCCATTGCTTTCCAGATTTTAAGACAGTCGACCCATTAGTTTGGCGATTTTAAGAACTTTCGACCCATTTCCGTCAATTTTAAGACCTTTCGTGCAATTTAGGTGTCGATTTTATCCTGGCGAGCGATAGCGAGCCTGTAATTTAAGAGGAACCGGCTTTCAGCCGGGACATTTTTCTACCGAAAAATTTACAAATTTATCTTGAAAGGGACTCAAGGGGGTGTAATTTTAAGCTTGATGGAGGTCTAGGGAACAAACTAAATACCTCCCCTTAAGCTGCATATTATCGTCTAAATATCGTCATCGCTGGTACTCAAAGGGTTAATCAGTAAATGAGCCTTATACAATTGAACGCTATTTTGCCTTCTCTTTTGTATAAACCAGAGTGGTGTTAGAACAAGTATATCTGTTGTTTTACTATTGGTTTTAATATATAATAATAGTTTCTCGTTTGTCATTATTCCTGCCTTGTCTTGAAGTTAAATATACAGGCATCATCCATTCATATTCATATTCAGTCATATTCATATTCATATTCAGTCATATTCATATTCATATTCAGTCATATTCATATTCATATTCATATTCAGTCATATTCATATTCATATTCATATTCATATTCATATTCAGTCATATTCATATTCATATTCATATTCATATTCAGTCATATTCATATTCATATTCATATTCAGTCATATTCATATTCATATTCATATTCATATTCAGTCATATTCATATTCATATTCATATTCAGTCATATTCATATTCATATTCATATTCATATTCAGTCATATTCATATTCATATTCAGTCATATTCATATTCATATTCATATTCATATTCATATTCATATTCAGTCAGACACCTTAAGGGGGGTCATCGGCTTTCTTATCTTTCTGTCCTTTTCTCTCTTTCAGTGGCTTGTATCCATTCGGCCCCATTCAGCCAACTGTTTTAAGACGTTTATCCCCATCCAAGTGTCGATTTCATCCTGGCGAGCGATAGCGAGCCAGCATTGTATGAAGAAATCCGGCTTCGCCGGAGAATTTTTTCTATCGAAAAATGTAAAAATTTAGCTTGCTGTCAAAACAACAATAAATATATGCTGGCTCGCTACCGCTCGCCTGGAAAATATTGACACCTGGATGGAGGTAAACGGCTTAAAACAGTAGGCTGTTCGGGCCGAATGGATACAGGCCAAAGAAAGAGGGAGAGAAAGAGAAAACATCGATGTGGGCTCCCTTAACAATTTGAATACCCGGTACCCTACGAATAATATCAATTACTTGAATATTTCCTAGGTCATAAAAAACACTTTAAATCCTCTATTTTCCAGGTGAGGTGTAGCGACGTTAACTAATGTTACAAGTTACATTGCATTAAGGGGAGGTATTTAGTTTGTTCCCTACGTTTTCATCAAACTTAAAATTACACCCCCTAGACCCCCTTTCAAGATAAATGTGTACATTTTTCGGTAGAAATATTTCCCGGCCGGAGGCCGGTTGCTCTTTAATTACAGGCTCGCTATCGCTCGCCAGGAAAAAATCGACACCTTAATGGCACGAAAGGTCTTAAAATTGACAGAAATGGGGCAAAATGTCTTAAAATGTCAAAACTACTAGGGCTAACGTCTTAAAATCTCAAAAACAATGGGGCTAAACATAAGGGAGAAAGGGGTCCAGAAAAAAATGCCTCAAGTAGAAACCTCCCCTTAAGAAGAGGAAAACAAATACTTTTGGCCAGTATGTATAGGCTATAACATATAAATACCGGTAAGCCTCAACAAATTATGCGCGCGTCCGTGCTTGTGTGTGCGTGCTTGTGTGTGTGTGTGTGTGTGTGTGTGGTTGTGTGTGTGTGTGTGTGTGTGTGTGTGTGTGTGTGTGTGTGTGTGTGTGTGTGTGTGTGTGTGTGTGTGTGTCTGTGTGTGGTTGTGTCTGTGTGTGTGTGTGTGTGTGTGTGCGTGCTTGTGTGTGGGGCGGTGGTTGTGTGCGTGTGTGTGTGTGTGTGTGCGCGTTTCCAAGGATACAAGACACGTCGGTAAAGTAGTAGCCAGTAATACCTGAACTAACTAACTAACTCTCTCTCGCTCTCTCTCTCTCTCTCTTTAAGTAACGTTGAATTGCGGCGTGAGTTTCGTAATGCATAGTGCAACTTTAAAAGCTCACGGACATAGGAGATGCTAGGATTATTTCAAATTTGCCAAGTCAACTACGTAGCATATATCACTAAGCTTACCGTACTTTGAATTATAACTAGACCAATTTTCCCTCTCTGTGTAGCCTGATCATCCCATATACATTTTTCCCAACTCAAAGTAATGACATAAACCTGTTATACAACTTTAATTTATATATATACAGTATATATATATATATATATATATATATATATATATATATATATATATATATATATATATATATATATATATATATATATATATATATATATTTTTTTTTTTTTTTTTTTTTTTTTTTTTTACGAGAATTCAGTTTCCATCTTCTGTCACATAATACTCTCTCATTAATTATTAAAAACAAATTCAGACCCCGGGATTTACTGAGTAATTTAAAGCTGCAATTATCCTTTGTCAATTAAGGGGTGGTTTTCAGTTTGTTCCCTAGACCTCCATCTAAATTATAATTATTACAACTCCTAGACCCCCTTTTAAGATAAATGTTTACATATTTTCGGTAGAAAAATTTCCTGGCCGAAGGCCAGTTTCTCTTAAATTACAGGCTCGCGAAAGTACCAATACATCAATGGCACGAAAGGTCTTAAAATTGACAGAAATGGGGCAAAAGGTTTTAAAATCGCCAAACTAAGTGGTCGAACGTCTGAAAATCTCAAAAGAAGCAAATGGGGCTAAACATGAGGGAGAAAGGGGGCCATAAAAAACCGCGTCATCTCCCCTTTAAGCTCTAATTATCCCTTGTAAGTTAATTAAGCTACCCCAGGGCAAACGGAACTTCCGGTGTAAACAAAACTCGCGGGCTTTTTTTCCGCGGGGAATTTTTCTTTGGATGCTTATTGTGTGTGCGGGTTTAGGAATAAGAGAGAGAGAGAGAGAGAGAGAGAGAGAGAGAGAGAGAGAGAGAGAGAGAGAGAGAGAGAGAGAGAGAGAGAGAGTAAATAAGACGTGAGTGACACATTGAGAAACTTCCCTGGTTCAATTACTGTTCGGGTTTAAACTTCTCACCACAGAGGGAAGACCTTTAAATTAAGGGGAGGCAGACCGTTTTTCTGGACCCCCTTCTCCCTAATGCTTAGCCCCACTAGTTTTGAGATTATAAGACGTTCGGCCCATAGTTTGGCCATTTTAACACCTTTCGCCCCATGTCGTTGTCAATTTTAAGACCTTTCGTGCCATTTAGGTGTCGATTATTTCCTGGCGAGCGATAGCGAGCCTGCAAATTTAAGAGGAACCGGCCTTCGGCCATTTATCTTTGAAGGGGGGTCTAGGGGGTGTTTTTCCAAGCTTGATGGAGGTCTAGGGAGGAAACTAAAAAAATATATAAATAAATAAATTAATAGACCAAACAAACGGCCAGTCTCCCCTTAAAACGAAATGTTGTTGACTCTTCAAGAAATGCGGTACAAGTGAAGCCTTCCCACAATTGACAAAGTGTTTATAAAGGGTGGAAACCTATCTATCTATCTATCTATCTATATGGTCATCAACTTGGCGTGGAGATAACGAACATATATTATAACCTCTATACCCTCCCTAATATATTTCATACTAAAGTGGCGATCTATTATCACAAAACGCTGTGGGCTAATAATGAATTATAGCAAATCTCTGTCCATTACACAGGCTGAATCAATCACTTTAAAAATAAGCTAACACGAGTAGTTGATGACAATTACACATATATCCGATAGTCTCTCTCTCTCTCATATCTCTCTCTCTCTCTCTCTCTCTCTCTCTCTCTCTCTCTCATATCTCTCTTCTCTCTCTCTCTCTCTCATATCATTTTACGATCCCCTATCACTACCCGGGCGTCCACAGAGATGGCCACTTTTACCACCCATAATGCCCTCCATACTCACCGACACACTGATGAATATGTGTACCTCGACCGCATATGTGTACCTCGACCGTATATGTGTACCTAGACCGCATATGTGTACCTAGACCGCATATGTGTACCTAGACCGCATATGTGTACCTCGACCGCATATGTGTACCTCGACCGCATATGTGTACCTCGACCGCATATGTGTACCTCGACCGCATATGTGTACCTACCTCGACCGCATATGTGTACCTCGACCGCATATGTGTACCTCGACCGTATATGTGTACCTCGACCGCATATGTGTACCTCGACCGTATATGTGTACCTCGACCGTATATGTGTACCTCGACCGTATATGTGTACCTCGACCGTATATGTGTACCTCGACCGTATATGTGTACCTCGACCGCATATGTGTACCTCGACCGCATATGTGTACCTCGACCGCATATGTGTACCTCGACCGTATATGTGTACCTCGACCGCATATGTGTGCCTCGACCGTATATGTGTACCTCGACCGTATATGTGTACCTCGACCGTATATGTGTACCTCGACCGTATATGTGTACCTCGACCGTATATGTGTACCTCGACCTTATATGTGTACCTCGACCTTATATGTGTACCTCGACCGTATATGTGTACCTAGACCGCATATGTGTGCCTCGACCGCATATATGTGCCTCGACCGTATATGTGTACCTCGACCGTATATGTGTACCTCGACCGTATATGTGTACCTCGACCGCATATGTGTACCTCGACCGCATATGTGTGCCTCGACCGTATATGTGTACCTCGACCGCATATGTGTACCTCGACCGCATATGTCTACCTCGACCGTATATGTGTACCTCGACTGCATATGTGTACCTCGACCGTATACCTGGAATACGACATTATAGTTGACACAGATGTAATGTATAATGTAATAATTGTTTGTTTATTGTTCTGTCTCCGCTCTGAGGCTCTAAATGTATATATATTTGCGTTTTAACCTACCTACCATACTATACTTACTCTACCTTAAGGGGAGGTATTAACTTTGTTCCCTAGACCTCCATCAAGCTAAAAATTATACCCCCTTGAGTCCCTTACAAAATAAATTTTTACATTTTTCTGGTTCCTCTTAAATTACAGGCTCGCTATCGCTCGCCAGGATAAAATCGACACCTGGATGGCACGAAAGGTCTTATTATGGGGTGAAAGTTCTTAAAATCGCTAAACTAATGGGGCGAACGTTTTATATCAAAAGCAATGGGGCTAAACATGAGGGAGAAAGGGGTCAAGAAAAAATCCCTCAAGTGTAGATCTCCCCTTAACTGCGAAGTCTCACGCAACCTTTGGTGACTGTGAGGTGCCTGAGGTCCCACCATAGTTTATACGCAGATGTTCTGGTGAGAGTACGTGTAGGTAAACGCAAGTGTGTGTGTGTGTGTGTGTGCGTGTGTGCTTTCTTTCAGTGTATACACATTGCCTGCAACTAGCAAACATTATTTGAGACTGAGCGACTTTAAGGGGAGGTTTTTAGTTTGGTCTCTAGATATCCATCAAGCTTAAGATTACACCCCCTTGAGCCCCTTTCAAGATAAATTTGTACATTTTTCGGTAGAAAATTGTCCCGGCTGAAAGCCGGTTCCTCTTAAATTACAGGCTCGCTGTCGCTCGCCAGGATAAAATCGACACCTAAATTGCACGAAAGGTCTTAAAATTGACAGAAATGGGTTGAAAGTTCTTAAAATCATCAAAATAATGGGGCGAACGTCTTAAAATTAGAAAAGCAATGGGGCTAAACATGAGGGAGAAAGGAGTCAAGAAAAAAACTCCCTCAAGTGGAGATCTCCCCTTAAAATGTGCACAACTGCGCTAACATCTTACCGTACTTCACTATACTCTATTGTTATCCAGGTGAGGGTAAATTGCCATGTTACTATCTTGGTTACTCAGCTATAAGGTAGATTTTGTAGCGAAATATGCTGTTAATTATGAAAACTTGGCCTTCATACGACACACAGCCATAGTAGTTTCATATATTTCCATTAAAGGGAGATCTCCACTTGAGGGATTTTTTTCTTGACCCCTTTCTCCCTCATGTTTAGCCCCATTGCTTTTGATATTATAAAACGTTTGCCCATTAGTTTAGCGATTTTAAGAACTTTCACCCCATATTAAGACCTTTCGTGCAATTCAGGTGTCGATTTTATCCTGGCGAGCGATAGCGAGCCTGTAATTTAAGAGGAACCGGCCTTCGGCCTGGACATTTTTCTACCGAAAAATGTACAAATTTATCTTGAAAGGGGCTCAAGGGGGTGTAATTTTAAGCTTGATGGAGGTCTAGGGAACAAACTAAATACCTCCCCTTAAGGATCGAGAAATCAGGTAATAAGAGATTCAATTTACGATCAGCTGGCAAACAATAGAGTCTAAATGTTCTGTCGGCGATAGTTCATCCTCCTTGTTAAGATGTTTGTCATAAATATATCTCATAAGATTTAAGGGGGTAGTATTCGCTTTTTTTCTGGACTCCCTTCTCCCTCGTATGGGTTAGCATATTAGTTTTGAGGTTTTAAGACGTTCGCTCCGTTAGTTTGGCGATTTTGAGACCTTTCGCCTCATATTTGTTGTCAATACTGAAACCTTTCGTGCGCTTTAGGTGTCGATTTTTCCCTGGCGAGCGAAAGCGAGCCGCCTCTATTTTTAGAAGGAACCAAACTTCGGCCGGGACATTTTTCTCCCCAAAAATGTACAAATTGATCTTGAAAGGGGGTCTAGGGGTTGTTTTTCTAAGCTTGATGGAGGTCTAGCGAGGAAACTCAAAAATATATTTATAAATAAATATATAGACCAAAAACCAAGCACTACCCCCTTAGGTGACAATTTCATGTATCCTGCCAATGTTTTCAATTAGATGTACGACCATTAGCTGGACGACCATTAGATGTACGACCATTAGATGTACGACCATTAGATGTAAGACCATTATATGTACGACCATTAGATGTACGACCATTAGATGTACGACCATTAGATGTACGACCATTAGATGTACGACCATTAGATGTAAGACCATTAGATGTACGACCATTAGATGTACGACCATTAGATGTACGACCATTAGATGTACGACCATTAGATGTACGACCATTAGATGTAAGACCATTAGATGTACGACCATTAGATGTACGACCATTAGATGTACGACCATTAGATGTACGACCATAGCCTAACCTATCGCATTGTATTACCAGATATTTGTACAATTTACTCAATCAGTAGTGGGTTAAGGGGAGGTTTTTAGTTGATTCCCTAGACCTCCATCAAGCTTAAAATTACTCCCCCTTGACCCCCTTTCAAGATAAATTTGTACATTTTTCGGTAGAAAAATTTCCCGGCCGAAGGCCGGTTCCCCTTAAATTACAGGCTCGCTATCGCTCGCCAGGAAAAATCGACACCTAAATGGCACGAATGGTCTTAAAATTGACAGAAATGGGGCGAGGGTTCTTAAAATCGCCAAACTAATGGGGCAAGCGTTTTTAAATCTCACAAGCAATGGGGCTAAACATGAGGGAGAAAGAGGTTCAGAAAAAAATCCTCCAGGTGGAAATCTCCCCTTAAACATACCATATATTTATTATATATTTGTAAGTTGTATATACAGTACGTTCAGTTGGTTAATTAAAACTATATACGTTCAGTTGGTTAATTAAAACTATATACGTTCAGTTGGTTAATTAAAACTGTATACGTTCAGTTGGTTAATTAAAACTATATACGTTCAGTTGGTTAATTAAAACTATATACGTTCAGTTGGTTAATTAAAACTGTATACGTTCAGTTGGTTAATTAAAACTATATACGTTCAGTTGGTTAATTAAAACTGTATACGTTCAGTTGGTTAATTAAAACTGTATTTCATTATTGTACTAATTAGTTACGAAACTATCTACCAATCTCATTATCAATTCTTACCAACACCAAATATATGTTGCGTTAATATATGTTGCGTTAATATATGTTGCGTTAATATATGTTGTGTTAATATGTGTTGCGTTAATATATGTTGCGTTAATATATGTTGCGTTAATATATGTTGCGTTAATATGTGTTGCGTTAATATATGTTGCGTTAATATGTGTTGCGTTAATATATGTTGCGTTAATATATGTTGCGTTAATATATGTTGTGTTAATATGTGTTGCGTTAATATATGTTGCGTTAATATATGTTGTGTTAATATGTGTTGCGTTAATATATGTTGCGTTAATATATGTTGCGTTAATATGTGTTGCGTTAATATATGTTGCGTTAATATATGTTGCGTTAATATATGTTGCGTTAATATATGTTGCGTTAATATATGTTGCGTTAATATATGTTGCGTTAATATGTGTTGCGTTAATATATGTTGCGTTAATATATGTTGCGTTAATATATGTTGCGTTAATATATGTTGCGTTAATATATCTACCTATCCACCAACATATCAATCAAGCTATCTATCCATCCATCATCATCCTCAGGGCCATATTAGAGCCAGGTACCCTCGGGTTTGGCCCTACTAACCAAAGTCAAGTGTCATATATTACTGTTTGCACTACTTTTATTTCTAATCAATTACTTGAAAGTCTAGTAACATTAACATTAACATTAACATTAACATTAATCCAAATTATTTGTTTGGAATACGTTATCGTATTTCTATCTATCTATCTATATGCTCAGGCCCAATCCCCATTATGGGGTAGCCGACTCAAGACAGAGCAAGAACAGGGAAAAACACAAAAACAACATAAAACAACGAATAAACACAGATATCGTATTTACTAGTGCGAAAAAGTGTGTGTGTGTGTATATATATATATATATATATACATACAGTATATATATATAATAATATATATATATATATAATCTTACGGTTCTTGATACGTATCTCCTTTTCATGATTACCATAACAACGCATTTTTTTTTTTTTTTTTTTATATATGTTGTGGGAAAATCGGATAAATGTTGTTCTTGCTTTTGCTTTTTATATTGTCGCTGTTGTCTGTTCCCGTTCTAAATGTGTTCAGTGACATACCAGTGTGAGGTGTTTCTTTGTGTAGGCTACCTTTATATCACAACGTCCCTGGTTATATAATATCCTGATTCTTGGGTGTAAGGTGTACCAGAGAAAGGACACAAGGGACAACAGAAACCACATATTCTCTATAGACTTGCTGCAGTGACGTCAACACTCTCTATAGACGTGATGGAGTGACGTCAACACTCTCTATAGACGTGCTGGAGTGACGTCAATACTCTCTATAGACGTGCTGGAGTGACGTCAATACTCTCTATAGACGTGCTGGAGTGACGTCAATACTCTCTATAGACGTGCTGGAGTGACGTCAATACTCTCTATAGACGTGCTGGAGTGACGTCAATACTCTCTATAGACGTGCTGGAGTGACGTCAATACTCTCTATAGACGTGCTGGAGTGACGTCAACACTCTCTATAGACGTGCTGGAGTGACGTCAATACTCTCTATAGACGTGCTGGAGTGACGTCAACACTCTCTATAGACGTGCTGGAGTGACGTCAACACTCTCTATAGACGTGATGGAGTGACGTCAATACTCTCTATAGACGTGCTGGAGTGACGTCAATACTCTCTATAGACGTGCTGGAGTGACGTCAATACTCTCTATAGACGTGATGGAGTGACGTCAATACTCTCTATAGACGTGATGGAGTGACGTCAATACTCTCTATAGACGTGATGGAGTGACGTCAATACTCTCTATAGACGTGCTGGAGTGACGTCAATACTCTCTATAGACGTGCTGGAGTGACGTCAACACTCTCTATAGACGTGCTGGAGTGACGTCAATACTCTCTATAGACGTGCTGGAGTGACGTCAACACTCTCTATAGACGTGCTGGAGTGACGTCAACACTCTCTATAGACGTGCTGGAGTGACGTCAACACTCTCTATAGACGTGCTGGAGTGACGTCAACACTCTCTATAGACGTGCTGGAGTGACGTCAACACTCTCTATAGACGTGCTGGAGTGACGTCAACACTCTCTATAGACGTGCTGGAGTGACGTCAACACTCTCTATAGACGTGCTGGAGTGACGTCAACACTCTCTATAGACGTGCTGGAGTGACGTCAACACTCTCTATAGACGTGCTGGAGTGACGTCAACACTCTCTATAGACGTGCTGGAGTGACGTCAACACTCTCTATAGACGTGCTGGAGTGACGTCAACACTCTCTATAGACGTGCTGGAGTGACGTCAATACTCTCTATAGACGTGCTGGAGTGACGTCAACACTCTCTATAGACGTGCTGGAGTGACGTCAATACTCTCTATAGACGTGCTGGAGTGACGTCAACACTCTCTATAGACGTGCTGGAGTGACGTCAATACTCTCTATAGACGTGCTGGAGTGACGTCAATACTCTCTATAGACGTGCTGGAGTGACGTCAATACTCTCTATAGACGTGCTGGAGTGACGTCAATACTCTCTATAGACGTGCTGGAGTGACGTCAATACTCTCTATAGACGTGCTGGAGTGACGTCAATACTCTCTATAGACGTGCTGGAGTGACGTCAACACTCTCTATAGACGTGCTGGAGTGACGTCAATACTCTCTATAGACGTGCTGGAGTGACGTCAATACTCTCTATAGACGTGCTGGAGTGACGTCAACACTCTCTATAGACGTGCTGGAGTGACGTCAATACTCTCTATAGACGTGCTGGAGTGACGTCAATACTCTCTATAGACGTGCTGGAGTGACGTCAACACTCTCTATAGACGTGCTGGAGTGACGTCAACACTCTCTATAGACGTGCTGGAGTGACGTCAACACTCTCTATAGACGTGCTGGAGTGACGTCAACACTCTCTATAGACGTGCTGGAGTGACGTCAATGGTGAAGATTATTACATTTCGTCAAGACGTCAAGTCAAAGTGAACAACACAATTCCATTTACTCGATTTAGTTTCTAGAGGTTATATCAAAGTCGACTATAAATATCTTGTGTTACTCAAAGACAAAGCAAACAAAGCGATAATATTCACAGGGGTAAAGACGACTTGATTAACCCGTTCAGTACCGGAAACGTCTTTTGTTATTATATTTTGCCAACTATTAGACGATTGTAGTCAGCTTTTGAAAGACGTCTACCATATTACAAGGCTACAGACTATCTCAATTCATCCTTTCAGTTACCAGATAGCCTTCCAAAACTTAGTAATATTGTCTAAATGTAGCTATGAGAGAGAGAGAGAGAGAGAGAGAGAGAGAGAGAGAGAGAGAGAGAGAGAGAGAGAGAATAAATATGGAGAGGTGGGTAATGTGGTAGAAGTGTCTTGTCCAATAAACAATCCAATTTCGTGAAGAACCCTCCATTTGAGGTCTAAATTGGAAACAGGAAGTTGTCTAAATTTAATCATGCTACTTGTTTAGGCTCAATAGACATCCGAATTATTAATATGTTCTGGTCCATCTATTTAACTCCCTTCATAACGTTTCACTCTCCTATACGTCTACTCCCTTCATAACGTTTCACTCTCCTATACGTCTACTCCCTTCATAACGTTTCACTCTCCTATACGTCTACTCCCTTCATAACGTTTCACTCTCCTATACGTCTACTCCCTTCATAACGTTTCACTCTCCTATGCGTCTAGGTTATGTCGTTTGATTGACACTCACTCTTTCCCCAGCCCACTTCTAACTGGAAATGGATAGTCAGCAGCTCCTTATTACTCGTTTAAGGAGAGGTATTTAGTTTGTTCCCTAGACCTCCATCAAGCTTAAAATTATACCCCCTTGAGTCCCTTTCAAGATAAATTTGTAAATTTTTCGGTAGAAAAATGTCCCGGCCGAAGGCCGGTCCCTCTTAAATTACAGGCTCGCTATCGCTCGCCAGGATAAAATCGACACCTGAATGGCACGAAAGGTCTTAATATGGGGTGGAAGTTCTTAAAATCGCTAAACTAATGGGGCAAACGTTTTATAATCTCAAAAGCAATGGGGCTAAACATGAGGGAGTAAGGGGTCAAGAAAAAAATCCCTCAAGTGGAGATCTCCCCTTAAACATAATTCAGATTCCATTTATTAGGCGAGTTTTTTTTTTTCTCCCACATCACAAGATCCATCATTCTTGGGAGTCAATTTACACTTTGGGCCCTAATGTAGCCACCTAACGTGAAGGAGCTATACGGTACAGGTATGGTTAAGAGGAGATATCCACTTGAGGGATTTTTTTTTCTTGACTCCTTTCTTTTCTTGACTCCTTTCTCCCTCATGTTTAGCCCCATTGTTTTCCTAGTGTTAAGATGTTCGCCCCACTATTTTGACGATTTTAAGAACTTTCAACCCATTTCTGTAAATTTTAAGACCTTTCGTGCCATTTAGGTGTCGATTTTATCCTGACGAGCGATAGCGAGCCTGTAATTTAAGAGGAACAGGCTTTCAGCCGGGACATTTTTCTACCGAAAAATGTACAAATTTATCTTGAAAGGGGCTCAAGGGGGTGTAATTTTAAGCTTGATGGAGGTCTAGGGAACAAACTAAATACCTCCCCTTAAACAAACTTGTAAATATTCATACATATACTGCACACATATACTGTATAATATAACACATATAATCGTAAGCCCACATATTCCTTGATGGGTCTTTGAGTAACAATAAATGACTGGATACTTCACAAACAAATCACCGAAATGTTTTAAAAGTGTACTGAGACTCTTTTATTACTACTACTTCTATGTTTAATAATTACATTTATTAGTTTGCATTTATTTACATTAGTTTACATTTATTTAGTTTGCATTATTATTATTATGGTTTTGAGAATCAAAGGTATTTATTTTGTGAGTAGGGTAGAGGAGGGAAGATAGTCATCTTTCCCTTTTCTAGTCTACACACAAAACAAATCCTTTTGTTTCTGAAATAAAAGATAGATTACAAATAAATTACACTAAAACATACAAATATATGTATGTATTCACGTATTATTTAAATGTTTGTATTTTCTCTATCAAGCTTCTTTCAAGTGATCCATTTAAGGGGAGGTTTTTAGTGTGTTTCCTAGACTTCCATCAAGCTTGAAATTACACCCCCTTGAGCCCCTTTCAAGATAAATTTGTACATTTTTCGGTAGAAAAATGTCCCGGCCGAAGGCCGGTTCCTCTTAAATTACAGGCTCGCTATCGCTCGCCAGGAAAAAATCGACACCTAAATGGGACGAAAGGTCTTAAAAGTGACATAAATGGGGTGAAAGTTCTTAAAATCGCCAAAACTAATGGGGCGAACGTCTTAAAATCTCAAAAGCAATGGGGCTAAACATGAGGGAGAAAGGGGTAAAGAAAAAAATCCCTCAAGTGGAAATCTCCCCGTAATGTCTCTTATAATAATATGTCCATGGCTTTCCACCGATATTTTGTTGCATTCCTAAAAAAAAAATAGTGTCATGAGATAACGGGTAAGTAAGTATGGCATTTGAAGAACATATCATTTGTTTGAAAGCAATAGAGGTTCATAAACTTGTTTAAGGAGAGATCTCCACTTGAAGGATTTTTTTTTTTCGGACCCCTTTCTCCCTCTTGTTTAGTCCCATTGCTTTTGAGATTTTAAGACGTTCGCCCCATTAGTTTGTCGATGTTAAGAACTTTCGCCCCATTTTGGTCATTTTTAAGATCTTTCCTGTCATTTAAGTGTCAATTTTTTTCCTGGCGAGCGATAGCGAGCCTGTAATTTAAGAGGAATCGGCCTTCGGCCGGGACATTTTTGCTACCGAAAAATGTACAAATTAATCTTGAAAGGGGGTCTACGGGGTGTAATTTAAAGTTTGATGGAGTTGTAAGGAACACACTGAAAACCTCCCCTTAACAGAATATGTGAGAAAATGTTGTTTATTCATATAAGATCAAAAATTGTACTAATACGATCAAATACTGTACTATGGAATGACAAATAAAATATGAGAAAATGAACAAATAATTTATCTTCACCTAGTACCACACACACACACACACACACATAAACAGTAGCTATGCAATAAAACACATTCTCAGAGGGTACGGTTGCAATATAACTCGCAGCATTATTGCTTAACATTCTTCGAGATATTCTTCACGAAACACTTGACAATACTTAGCAACATTTAACCCTTTGAGGAGGATGTCGCGTTTTGACAATTTACCTTGGCTATCGTTAAGGGGAGGTATTTAGTTTGTTCCCTAGACCTCCATCAAGCTTAAAATTACACCCCCTTGAGTTCCAATCAAGATATATTTGTACATTTTTCGGTAGAAAAATGTCCCGGCCGAAGGCCGGTTCCTCTTAAATTACAGGCTCGCTATCGCTCGCCAGGATAAAATCGACACCTGAATTGCACGAAAGGTCTTAATATGGGGTGAAAGTTCTTAAAATCGCTAAACTAATGGGGCAAACGTTTTATAATATCAAAAGCAATGGGGCTAAACATGAGGGAGAAAGGGGTCAAGAAAAAAATCCCTTAAGTGGAGATCTCCCCTTAAGGGGGTACTACTCGCTTTTTCTGGACCCCCTTCTCCCTCATGTTTAGCATACTAGTTTTGAGGTTCTCAGACGTTCGTTCCGTTAGTTTGGCGATTTTGAGACCTTTCGTCCCATTTCTTCGTCAATTTTAATACCTTTCGTGCCCTTTAGGTGTCGATTTTATCCTGGCGAGCGATAGCGAGCCTGTAATTATTATGTTCCCTCCACCAACCGACTTTACTCCTAAACTCAATTAATGAAATCAACAAATACATGTGGCAGTCCAGGGATTCGAACCTAGGATGCTCACACCGAAATTCAGTGCATTTATCTATTGCGCTACGAAGGCCTTAGGCCGGGACATTTTTCTATCAAAAAATTTACAAATTTATCTTGAAAGAGGGTCTAGGGGGTGTTTTTCTAAGCTTGATTGTGGTCTTGCGAGGAAACTAAAAAATAAATTGCTAGATATTATTGGGATGGAATTTGTGCTGTACCTAGTTTCAGTGCATTACCACAGCACACCGAAATGCCAAAACAAAATACCCTCATTGTTCCGTGATTAAATAGCACTGTATGAATATTCCCATATTAAAAATATGCTACAGGGGGGCAATGACTAGGCCCCAGTGAGTTAATTGCTCAATAGGTGACGTTCTGAGAGTGAGGGTCCGAGCCTGTGAAGCGCAGAGGCGAACAGCTTCAGAGGTGGAGTTGGGTTCGAGCCGTGAATAGGTGCTTCGCATGTCTCACTCCCTAGACTGGAACAAGACCTCACGGGCCTCGCCGTGTTCAGTGGTAGAGTGTAAAGGCTATCAGCCTATGCCCGAGAGGGAGTAGTTGGGAAAAAAAAAAAAAAAAAAAAAAAGTACCCCCTTAATCGAACTTATAACAGGCAGGATCTGTGGGAATTATAGGTTAAAGACTAATATTCTCCAACATAGGAATACTTATTATGAAGGCTCAACTATTCTCCTAAATAGTTATACTAATTCTGTACTTAATGTTATTTTTGCACGTGTATATTTCTGCACACCTGTATGGCTGTGGTCTGTCATTTATATATATTTCTGCACACCTGTATGGCTGTGGTCTGTCATTTATATATATTTCTGCACACCTGTATGGCTGTGGTCTGTCATTTATTTATATTTATTTATATTCGTTCATACTTTATACTTTAAGGGGACCCACCTCGTTTGTTTTCTCTCTCTCCCTCTCTTTCTGGATTGTATCCATTTGGCCCCATTCAGCCTACTGTTTTAAGATGTTTATCCCCATCCAGGTGTCGTGTTTTCCTGGCGAGCGGTAGCGAGCCAATATATTATTTTAAATTGTTTTGACAGCAGGCTAAATTTGTACATTTTTCGATAGAAAAATGTCTCCGGCGAAGCCGGATATCTCCATACAATGCTGGCTCGCTAGCGCTCGCCAGGAAGAAATCGACACCTGGTTGGGGATAAACGTCTTAAAACAGTAGGCTGAATGGGGCCGAACGGATACAAGCCAAAGAAAGATAGAAAGAGAACAGGAGAGAAAAAAAGGCCTGTGACCCCCCTTAACAGCTTCTTCTTTCCAAGCATTACCAAGTCTTACAAAACTAATCATTTCAGTTTAGATGTTACATTTTGTCCCTGTTTCCTCGGGTTGGGACTCTTTGTGAATTCCGTGCAGCCTGTGTGGAGCAAATTGTTGTGTTTCTAGTTGGGTGTTGAGTTGAGCAGTCTGTCAGTGGCTGGCACACCGGAATACTGAGCAGCTTCTAAACTAGCACACACAGGCAGGCACACAGGCAGACGGACGGACGGACAGACAGACAGACAGACAGACAGACAGACAGACAGACAGACAGACAGACAGACAGACAGACAGACAGACAGATAGACAGATAGATAGACAGATAGATAGACAGATAGATAGATAGATAGATAGATAGATAGATAGATAGATAGATAGATAGATAGATAGATAGATAGTTTATTGACCACAGCTTACACAGACACACGTGGACAAACTCGCATACCAACATATACACACACACACAGGCAGGGCACACCGTCAGGCACATACACACATGGAAAGCAAGCACATAAACTAATTATATACAGGCACATTCGCACTTGCACACATTAGTACATAAACAAGCTAACACCTATATAGTCGCACACAAAGACACACATATACTTACACGTCGACACACTTATACTTAAAAAAGGTAAATGATTTGCAAGCACCCAAACAATAACAAGACGAACACGTGTTTTGACATTCGGACGTACATGTATCAACGTATACATATGTCACCCCTGGATAAAGAAAACGCACACACACACAAACACTTGGATGCAGGCACAGTCACACATACCTGGATATAAGATAACACACATACACATACATGCACACATACAAACAAAGCCACACACACGTACATAAAGTGACACACACTCGTGAATATAAAGCAACACACACACACAGACAATTATTCGCACCCATGGATACATACCAAAGCAAACACATGCAAAGGCTCACGCCCACATTCACACACCTGGGCACACACACACACACACACACACACACACACACACACACACACACACACACACACACATTTATAAACCTGGGTACATACCAAAGCACACACCCATCAGGACACACACACACTTAAAGATATGAACACTCGAGCATATAGAGAAACACACACACAACATATTTCATTACACTCACTGACAAAGACACACATAAGCCCAAGATATACACTGTCCTCCATTCCATTCACAGCTAAACCAGAGAGAGAATGTCTAAGTTATATTTCAGGTCCAACACAATATATCACAGTGAGAGAGAAGGTACAATATTACATCAGTGGTCTAGGAGTCTTGGCACGAATGGCTGTTTGCTTTCAGACCTGTAGTTAACCCTTTCACGCATTTATGACGCAGAGGTTGCCAGATTAGCAATACTAAATAGAGTTCTCTCACTCTTATAATTACCGGTACCTCTCCAAAATTTGTTTTCTGCCCACAGCTAACTCAAAGACAACTGCAGAGGTTGAAGTACCTAAACTAAAGGTTTCTAAATACCCCTGATGGTAACAAAGGCTTTAAAGTATCCCCAATAGGCTCAACATCGCGTCATATGTCGGAGAGGGTTAAGAAGGTGGTTTCTCAGCTCTCTGGCACTTTTCAAATTGTAGTGGAGCCCACAGCCTTATCGTATACATGTAGGCACTCCACACGGACACCATTATATATACAGTATATATATATATATATATATATACAAAAGTATAAAAATACTGATATTATACCTGTCTACTTGTGTTTATCATTGCTAATAAACTTAAAACGGTTAAATTATAATAGATACTTTAATTCCCCAAAACTGCTGACAGTGTATGGACGGAAGGTTGAGGCATAAATACAAGAAGGAATATTAGTAAGACAGAACACTGAGGATGTTATTGTAAACAAAATAAGCATTGATCAAGAGAGAGAGAGAGAGAGAGAGAGAGAGAGAGAGAGAGAGAGAAGGGGATACACGAGAAGAAAGGTTTGGCCAAGCGAGAGAAGATAATTATGACTTTGAGAGAGGCAGAATGGGAGGGAGCGTGATGGCATAATACAGTTGTGAGAGAGAGAGAGAGAGAGAGAGATGTAAAATTTGGGGTCTCGAGATACTATTAAACGGTAAAATATATAGAGTGCTATATCAAAAATTACCTAGGCTGATTAATAATACCAACACAATTAGGAGAGAGGCAGAAGCAAACACACAAGACAGGGTTTCCTCCACCGTGATCTATTTTGTCAACGTCGTCAGATAAAAATCACCAGCTGTCTAGATCTTACTGTATTTAATAAACCAGTACTCTTGGCCTCCTCTCTTCTCTCTCCTCGGTCACTTGTTACTCAATATTTCATCATACTGACATATGTTCTTTTATTCTCTGTACTACTTCCCTTCTTTCCCTTCCTGATGCCCGGCGCCCCGATCTCACCCCAGTGTTCCTCAGTCCTGATTTAGAATTGTGTTTGCCCGTGTCAACAGGAATCATGGTTTAGCTATTTCTGATTTCATTATGGAAAATCTTGCTACATGTAGAATTTGAGTACTACGGGTCTCTTTACTCTCTTTCCCTGTTCCTATATTCCCTCATCCTAACATCATTCCCGGCACTCCCTCTACCTCAGCTTTCTGTCTTCGTAGCGCAATGGATAAATGCACTGAATTTCGGTGTGAGCATCCTAGGTTCGAATCCCTGGACTGCCACATGTATTTGTTGATTGCATTAAGGGGAGATTTCCACTTGAGGGATTTTTTTCTTGACTCCTTTCTCCCTCATGTTTAGCCCAATTGCTTTTCTAATTTTAAGACGTTCGCCCCTTTATTTTGACAATTTTAAGAACTTTCGACCCATTTCTGTCAATTTTAAGACCTTTCGTGTCATTTAGGTGTCGATTTTATCCTGGCGAGCGATAGCGAGCCTGTTATTTAAGAGGAACCGGCTTTCAGCCGGGACATATTTCTACCGAAAAATGTACAAATTTATCTTGAAAGGGGCTCAAGGGGGTGTAATCTTAAGCTTGATGGATATCTAGAGACCAAACTAAAAACCTCCCCTTAATTGAGTTTAGGAGTATAGTCGGTTGGTGGAGGTAATATAATAATTCTTCCATTTCCTTGCTCAACTTGTATTCTACATCCTATTTATGCCGCACTGACGACAATGAAGGAAAGTGTCCAGTAGTTAATCGAGTTGCTTTTTCTCTGCATCGGTTTCTGCTAGCCTAGAATAGCAGCATTTATCCAAGGGTCCCATCCCTCCAAATGTGGTGAAAACATGTAGGCTAAAGCTGCCCTGTTGAATCTGGACATCCCTTTCCCCATAATACCCTGACGTCTTCTTGCTTGTTCCTCCCGTGTCCAGCCTCCAGAGACACCTCGCTGTAAAGCTCGGGTCACACATACACGTTCTAACGTCCCGTCCGTCCCCGACCAAGACAATAACTTCTGTGTGTGTCCGTGTATGTCCCGTGGTTGTCCCGGCATAACACGTTTTCTGGCAGTTGCCCCGACCCACACGGTCCATTTTATGCATGCATAAAAAGGACGCCACCTAGGCACGGCGAATTAAGAGGTCGGGGCCGGACGGGAGCTCAGGACGGGTATGTGTGAACCGAGCTTTACTAGTGACCATTGGGTCGAATATTCTATATATAATCAAAGAATGTGCTGTCTTCTTGTCCAGAGGGTTCTTATTGCTGAGTAAGGAGCCTGTGGTTCCGTTTTTGGCATATTGGCCAGTTTTTCAAAACAAATTTAACCACTCCTTGACCTTTTCTGCTATGTACGGCTTCTTGAAGTCTTCTGTACTGATCACCGCCCCAAGGTGACGCTGTCAATCTTATCGTTCTACCACCTCAGGATCTTGGAAAGCTTCTATGGCATTGACATGATGTTTGAGCTTAAGGGGAGATTTCCACTTGAGGGACTTTTTTCTTGACTCCTTTCTCCCTCATGTCTAGCCCCCTTGCTTTTGAGATTTTAAGACGTTCGCCCCATTATTTGTAGATTTTAAGAATTTACGCCCCAGTCTGTCAATTTTAAGATCTTTCGTGCCATTTAGGTGTCGATTTTATCCTGGCGAGCGATAGCGAGCCTGTAATTTAAAGTAATCGGCCTTCGGCCGGGACATTTTTCTACCGAAAAATGTACAAATTTATCTTGAAAGGGGATCAAGGGGGTGACATTTTTAGATTGCTGGAGGAGTAGGAAACAAACTAAAAACCTCCCCTTAACAAGTACTAGTTTCACCTACTTCTCTCATTGTTTTATCTACATTGTTCTCTGTTGCTGTGTATCCATATTATACCATCTTCCCTTCCACCCTCTCTACTGCTTCCTTCTTCTGTTATCCCCTCTCTCGCCTCACCTTGGCAAAACTTATATTCTCTGCCACATTTGCTGAACTGTCAACATTGGAGAATTATGTCCAGTGGTGCATTGTGTCTCTTAGCAATAGCATCATAGAGCCATAGTACCACTTTCAATGATTTGTCTATAGTTACCTTGCATTTATTACCTTCACATCCTTCTCTGTGCCCTATTTGTCACTTTCTGCCTTTACTTTCCCAGGCTTCTCATATGTACAGTATATATGTATGTACAGTATGTGTGTATGTACAGTATATATGTATGTACAGTATGTGTGTATGTACAGTATATATGTATGTACAGTATATATGTATGTACAGTATATATGTATGTACAGTATATATGTATGTACAGTATGTGTGTATGTACAGTATATATGTATGTACAGTATATATGTATGTACAGTATGTGTGTATGTACAGTATATATGTATGTATATATTCAGGCACATAACCCATAGCTAGGGGTGGCCGACTCGAGATAAGAGACCCAATAGAAACAACATTTAAAGTTCTAATTCTTAGGGTCCGGGACCATGTGCTCATTCCCTCGCCCCTTTCTATATCTCGACTATACTCTATTTTTGTTCCAGCTGAGCCTAAATTGTCATGTTTCTATCTTTGTTACTCAGCTATAAGGTAGATTTTGTAGCGAAAGATGATGGTTATTCTGAAAACTTGGCATTAATACGACACACAGCCATAGTAGTTTCATATATTTCCATTAAGTATCGAGAAATCAGCTAATAAGAGATTCAATTTACGATCAGCTGGAAAAAAAATAGAGTATAACAGGTCAAGTCTACAAAGGGAGGAAGATTCCTAGGACAGTACAAGAGGCAGATAGAAATGGCTAAGGTTGGGTAGAGAATGCCAAACTTCACTCTGGATGGGACCAGCCCTCACCCAGGCTTCTCGTGCTATGCCTAATTTCCAGTGTCCCAAGTCCATGATCCTTTCTGTTTGTCCATTTTACCAGCAGAAATCATGTTTATGCAATTTTTTCACTATTCTGGATATTGATGAATTGACAAGATGAACACTCTTGACCTTTGTTTTCCTTATCTCTTTATCTTATTAATGTATTCCTCCATTTGTTGCCACCTACTCATCTGTTACAAAATTATCTCTACTGCCTTTCTCTTCTCCCACCCAAGCCTTCCCACGACTCCAGATAACTGCAGATCTCCTCCGCCATCTTCTTTCCCATCCCACAAACATTGATGAAACGATAAGCGGTGAACCTTTGACGGAGGATATCAAACAGTACGAGTTCCATCCTCGCCTCACTGTTGCTTTTTCATCAATTGTCTCATCTTCACATATTACACCGCACATTCTGTCCCACTTCCCCTGTCTCTCCATCTCATAATACCTTTGCTTAACTATAATAAGTCCAGTTGGCCTTTGCTTTACGCTCTCTTCCTATCCTGTTGTTGCTTCTTCTATTTTCTCCTCATCACATATTTCCTTACCCCCTTCTCTCCTGCTCCACCCATACCTCTCCAACCACAATGTTCCGGGGCCGCGTTAATCCCGCCGGAGACAATAGCCCCCACCACATCCACCCCGCTTCCGTCATCAGAGTCCCGCCTCCACTCACCTGAGTAACATTGTCTGGAGATGTAAAAGACCCAGTTGAGTGACTGGCTTCATATCGGAGGAGGCGCCGAGGATGACTAACTCAACCCGATGTTATGGTTTGAGGGGAGATGAGAAGGAGGGAAGAACGAAGAAGGAAGAGAAAAGGGAATAATAATGGCAGTAGAAGATAGAGGACAGATGGGAATTAGAAGAGGAATTAGACCTTTGTTGAGTGATTGGCTTTATATCGGAGGAGGCGCCGAGGATGACTGACTCAACCCGATGTTATGGTTTGGGTTTGGCGATGGTTGATAATGGAAAGAGGAAGATAATTGTCAATGAGTAGCAGGGAGACATGGAAAGAAGAGGCAACAAGAAGAGAGGAAAGAGAAAGATAATGCGAATACAAGTTAGAAAGCAGCCTACATGCTCCCTCAGCTCCCGTGTAGTGGTTGGGAGAGTAAGGTGTGTGGGTGAAAGGGAGTAGAGATAGACGAAGGGTAAATATAAGAAAACAAGAACAAAACATAGTAATATAGCCTAGAATCAGAACGACACATGGGGAGCCTTTATACCTTGCAGACTGTAAAACATTTACAGGTTATAACTGAGATTGCCAGTTGGTTTTCATCACGATAAGTGCATCTATATTATTAAATCAGTTCGTGTGTCTGTTTGTCTGTCTGTCTGTGTGTTCTTAATAGGCAGCTGCAGTTTTGGACCTGGGGAGCTGAAACTTTGCATGTGGGTGTCAATTGACCTGGGTCAGGTCATAGAGGGGGCGAGGCCACGATCGGAGGTCGTTTCGAGGCCGAAATTGAAAACAATTTAAAAAAAATGGCCGTTTGGGGCAGAAGGAGGCCTCCGATCGAAAAGGTGTATGGAACGAAAGTTGTTCGCAGCCCCCCAAAATGGGGGTACGGATGAGGTCAGATCCAAAATCGGAGGTCATTTAGCGGCCGAAATCGAGGTCGCCGTTTAATGAGGCACAGGGAGGTCGAGGCCGGTGATTATGGTAGTAGTAGTATTGTGATGATTGTGGTAGTAGTGATTGATCATGGTGATTACGGTAGTAGAATTTAAACCCGGGCAACGCCGGGTACCCCTGCTAGTTAGGATGATAATAGGTAAATCACTAACAGAAGATTCCAATTATGAAATGCATGGATAAATGAAATATGTAAATATTGTGAGAAGGATCTAGGAGTGGTAATAGACTAGGAGTTCAACTTTAGAAGGCATTTGGCAGAATTTAAGAAAACAATGCAAATACAATAGTGGGTTTAATAAGTGTTCCATTCTATCTTGACATATACCCATTAAGGATTATCAGTACCGGTACTAAGAAAAGACAATAACAGAAAATGGAATAAACTCGAACAATAAAGTAGATTTAGCTTTGAAATGCATTTATAAAATGTTCCTTCATATTCCTGTCACTCTCTCTAGATATCCCCATCTCTATATGTGTCACATTTGTTTTCCTCCGTTCCCTCTGTATAAACAAGGAGTCGATTTTTTTTTTTTTTTTTTTTTTTTTTTACTTCAGAACAAGGATGAACAAAAAATATCTTATGGAAGGAATAGATGATTTTTGCCTCGACTCGTTTATTTATTTTTTTATTTATTTATTTTTTTATTATTTTATTTATTTTTTGCTACGGGGGAAAAGGGAGAAACAGAACAAGAACTTTAATATAAGAATAATATTGTAGGTCAGGTCTGTGTGTGTGTGTGTGTGTGTGTGTGTGTGTGTGTGTGTGTGTGTGTGGTATGAATGTAATGTTCAACCCCTTTCCTTACCAATAATATATGACAATGAGTTACGTTTGTCTACTGAGCACGTGGACAAGATATAGGATATAGTATTAATTATATAGTAAACGCATAGGCCTAGTCCTAATAATCATGTTTGTTCAATGAAAATACGAACATTTGTTTAGAGTAATTTCATGTTTCCTATAATTGGTGAGCTAAGCAATTGGATATCATACAGAACAATTGGATATCATACAGAACAATTGGATATCATACAGAACAATTGGATATCATACAGAACAATTGGTTATCATACAGAACAATTGGTTATCATACAGAACAATTGGTTATCATACAGAACAATTGGTTATCATACAGAACAATTTTAATTATAGTAATTTTTTGCATTCTGCATAATAAAGATTGTTGATTCGACGCTGAGAGTTAAAAGTTGAAGGTTAATTGGATGAAATATGAGTAACGAACCAAAAGGTGTGTAGATTTGTTGAGTGATCATATTGATTTCGTAAGTTATCTTTGATCAGGCTGTTGTTGGGAGAGAGGTATTCTGACCAGGATTCGAACCCACTCACTCAGGTATGTTTGTGAGAGTTGGGTACTGTATTCACTTGACTATGAGCGGATGGAGAGAGCGCTCGAAGAGAGGTCTCGGGGGTATTTCTTAAAACTTGGTGGTGGTCTAGGGAGCAAACTAGGTAATGTTGCAGTAATAAGTCACTAGTCATTTATCTCAGATTAAGGGGAGATTTCCACTGAGGGATTTTTTTCTTGACTCCTTTCTCCCTCATGTTTAGCCCCATTGCTTTTCTAATTTTAAGACGTTCGCCCCATTATTTTGACGATTTTAAGACCCTTCGACCCCTATCTGTCAATTTTAAGACCTTTCGTGCCATTTAGGTGTCGATTTTATCCTGGCGAGCGACAGCGAGCCTGTAATTTAAGAGGAACCGGCTTTCAGCCGGGACATTTTTCTACCGAAAAATGTACAAATTTATCTTGAAAGGGACTCGAGGGGGTGTAATTTTAAAGGTGGGGGCTCATGGGTTGAGGTAAACATGGACAAATAATTGCCAACCTGCATATAATTATCTTGTAAAATGCAATGTCACTGAAATAATTATTAACAATGGTATAAAGGATTTTGCGGATCGTCTATACCGGGCCTGTGACGTCATAGTGACGTCACACCAGTATCCTTAGCCTAGACTGGATGGTGGACTTATACTGGTGTGACGTCACAGGCCTGGTATAGACGATCCACAAAATCCTTTATACCATTGTTAATAATTATTTCAGTGCCATTGCATTTTGCAAGATAATTATGTACAGCTTGACGATTATAATTCCATGTTTACCTCAAACCATGAGCCCCCACCTTTAAGCTTGATGGATATCTAGAGACCAAACTAAAAACCTCCCCTTAACCCCTTCGGTATTTTTCTTCTATGTCTATAAAGGCGACAAAAGGCAGGTTGCCTGTACGAGTGTCTCCCTCAAAGCCAAAAGAGTGAAAGAGAGCCAAACTCAAGGGACGTTGGGTTCAAAATGCCTGGACACACTTAAGTTTAAAGGAATTAAAGCCATAGGATGAAGGAAAGATCGATTGAGGCTTTATTGAAAAAAATACTGTGTTTGTCACGGATAATATCCTACACAAGGCGATAAATGCAAGCAATTCCCCTTCGAAGCTGGGCATATGCATTTTGAGGAATATAAGATCGAAGAAAGAATACAAACAAACAAGACACACCTTCACAGACAGGGGACAGACAGACAGACAAAGGGAACAATCACACAGTCAGACAAAGGAATATGTACAGTCTGGAGCACAGGAAGGCAGCCAACTTAATGAAGGGGAGGTATACCGTTTTTCTGGACCCCCTTCTCCCTAATGTTTAGCCCCACTAGTTTTGAGATTATAAGACGTTCGGCCCATTAGTTTGCCGATTTTAACACCTTTCGCCCAATTTCGTTGTCAATTTTAAGACCTTTCGTGCCATTTAGGTGTCGACTTTTTCCTGGCGAGCGATAGCGAGCCTGCATTTTTAAGAGGAACCGGCCTTCGGCCGGGAAATTTTTCTACCGAAAAATGTACAAATTTATCTTGAAGGGAGGTCTAGGGGGTGCTTTTCTAAGCTTGATGGAGGTCTAGGGAGGAAACTAAATTTGTTTATGAATAAATAAATTAATAGACCAAACAAACGGTCAGTCTCTCCTTAATTAACAAGCGATCAATAGACAAATATGGCCTTAATATTGGGGCATAATTGGAACATTGGGCCCCAGGTGTTACGATGGCTGCTGAGAGAGAGAGAGAGAGAGAGAGAGAGAGTGTGTGTGTGTGTGTGTGTGTGTGTGTGTGTGTGTGTGTGTGTGTGTGTGTGTGTGTAGAGAGAGAGAGAGAGATGGAGCCTTCGTGTGTGTGTGTGTGTGTGTGTGTGTGTGTGTGTGTGTGTGTGTGTGTGTGTCTGTACTGCGTGTGCTTAAAACCTGCTCTTTATTCGTTCCAAAAGTTCATGGCGTAAAGTCAACATGCACTGGTCCAGCTCGCTCTCATCTCGAAGTACTTCCTCGTTCACCATGGCAATTTACCGATGTTATTTATGTGTGTTACCGGTACTAATAGTTTGTTATAGCCAATATCTTTGTTATCCTTTTGTTGTGTTGGAACCGTACTCCCGAGATCCAGTTTTAGGATTTATCTCTGTGTTCTTCCTTCTTCACCAAGTCAGTCAGGATCCTTAAAATCTAATAAGCCGTGTCATTACCTTCGTTCTTAGCACTAAGGTAGAGTCAGCTTTTAAGATGGTGACTCTAATGTAGAGTCACCACAGGAGTGCTGATTCCATTAGGTTTCGTATAGGCATATTGATAGCTAATGTATCGTAAAATTGGCAAAGTCCCCAATCATCCTCCCGTGGGTGTCGCAGTGCCTGAAATATAAAATGTTATATGCCAGTGACCTCAGCTCCGTATGAACTATCCAAGAGTGTACATGCTACTCAATTAGGCCTTGTTTATATAGGACGTAGCACCAAAAGGGTTAATTCAGTTAAGGGGAGATATCCACTCGAGGTATTTTTTTCTTGACTCCTTTCTCCCTCATGTTTAGCCCCATTGCTTTTTATATTATAAAACGTTTGCCCCATTAGTTTAGCGATTTTAAGAACTTTCACCCCATATTAAGACCTTTCGTGCCATTCAGGTGTCGATTTTATCCTGGCGAGCGATAGCGAGCCTGTAATTTAAGAAGAACCGGCCTCCGGCCGGGAAATTTTTCTACCGAAAAATGTACAAATTTATCTTGAAAGGGACTCAAGGGGGTGTAATTTTAAGCTTGATGGAGGTCTAGGGAACAAACTAAATACCTCCCCTTAAGGCTAGATAGATAATTTGTTGGTCATTAACGTTTTGTCCAGAGACATTTGAGAGTAAAGAGACCCAATAAACAGTGACGCAGGAGGAGAGAACGCGAGAGAGAGAGAGAGAGAGAGAGAGAGAGAGAGAGAGAGAGAGAGAGAGAGAGAGAGAGAGAGAGAGAGAGAGAGAGAGAGAGAGAGAGAGAGAGTTGTGATCGAACAAGGAGGCGTGAAATTAACTGAAAACAAGTGTGTCTGAATGAGATAAGGTTGATGGAGTGAAGGCTATTGTCGGATTTCAGACATGAATGGGAAGGGGGCAAGTAAAACACATTGACTCTATGGTATTTTGGTGCTGGTGTAAAATGGTCTGGGAGTTGTTAAATTACTGTATATATTGGTCTGGGGGTTGGTAAGTGACTATAGAAAATGGTCTGGGGGTTGGTAAGGGACATAAAATGGTCTGGGTGTTGGTAAGTTACTATATAAAATGGTCTGGGGGTTGGTAAGTGACTATATAAAATGGTCTGGGGGTTGGTAAGTTACTACATAAAATGGTCTGGGGATTGGTAAGTGACTATATAAAATGGTCTGGGGGTTGGTAAGTTACTACATAAAATGGTCTGGGGGTTGGTAAGTTACTACATAAAATGGTCTGGGGGTTGGTAAGTGACTACATAAAATGGTCTGGGGTTGGTAAGTTACTATATAAAATGGTCTGGGGGTTGGTAAGTTACTACATAAAATGGTCTGGGGTTGGTAAGTTACTACATAAAATGGTCTGGGGGTTGGTAAGTTACTATATAAAATGGTCTGGGGGTTGGTAAGTTACTACATAAAATGGTCTGGGGGTTGGTAAGTTACTATATAAAATGGTCTGGGGGTTGGTAAGTGACTATAAAATGGTCTGGAGGTTGGTAAGTGACATAAAATGGTCTGGGTGTTGGTAAGCGACTATATAAAATGGTCTGGGGGTTGGTAAGTGACATAAAATGGTCTGGGGGTTAGTAAGTTACTACATAAAATGGTCTGGGGGTTGGTAAGTGGATATATAAAATGGTCTGGGGGTTGGTAAGTGACTATATAAAATGGTCTGGGGGTTGGTAAGTTACTATATAAAATGGTCTGGGGGTTGGTAAGTGACTATATAAAATGGTCTGGGTGTTGGTAAGTGACTATATAAAATGGTCTGGGGGTTGGTAAGTGACATAAAATGGTCTGGGGGTTGGTAAGTTACTACATAAAATGGTCTGGGGGTTGGTAAGTGACTATAAAATGGTCTGGGGGTTGGTAAGTGACTATATAAAATGGTCTGGGGGTTGGTAAGTGACTATATAAAATGGTCTGGGGGTTGGTAAGTGACTATATAAAATGGTCTGGGGGTTGGTAAGTGACTATATAAAATGGTCTGGGGGTTGGTAAGTGACTATAAAATGGTCTGGGGGTTGGTAAGTGACTATAAAATGGTCTGGGGGTTGGTAAGTTACTATATAAAATGGTCTGGGGGTTGGTAAGTGACTATATAAAATGGTCTGGGGGTTGGTAAGTTACTACATAAAATGGTCTGGGGGTTGGTAAGTGACTATATAAAATGGTCTGAGGGTTGGTAAGTTACTACATAAAATGGTCTGGGGGTTGGTAGTTACTATATAAATGGTCTGGGGGTTGGTAAGTGACTATATAAAATGGTCTGGGGGTTGGTAAGTTACTACATAAAATGGTCTGGGGGTTGGTAAGTTACTACATAAAATGGTCTGGGGGTGGTAAGTGACTATATAAAATGGTCTGGGGGTTGGTAAGTTACTACATAAATGGTCTGGGGTTGGTAAGTTACTATATATAATGGTCTGGGGGTTGGTAAGTTACTACATAAAATGGTCTGGGGGTTGGTAAGTTACTACATAAAATGGTCTGGGGGTTGGTAAGTTACTATATAAAATGGTCTGGGGGTTGGTAAGTTACTACATAAAATGGTCTGGGGGTTGGTAAGTTACTACATAAAATGGTCTGGGGGTTGGTAAGTTACTATATAAAATGGTCTGGGGTTTGGTAAGTTACTATATAAAATGGTCTGGGGTTGGTAAGTTACTACATAAAATGGTCTGGGGGTTGGTAAGTTACTACATAAAATGGGTTGGGGGTTGGTAAGTTACTATCTAAAATGGTCTGGGGGTTGGTAAGTTACTACCGGTATATAAAATGGTCTGGGGGTTGGTAAGTTACTATATAAAATGGTCTGGGGGTTGGTAAGTGACATAAATGGTCTGGGGGTTGGTAAGTGACATATAAAATGGTCTGGGGGTTGGTAAGTTACTATATATAATGGTCTGGGGGTTGGTAAGTTACTACATAAAATGGGTCTGGGGGTGGGTAAGTTACTACATAAAATGGTCTGGGGGTTGGTAAGTTACTATATAAAATGGTCTGGGGTTGGTAAGTTACTACATAAAATGGTCTGGGGTTGGTAAGTTACTACATAAAATGGTCTGGGGGTTGGTAAGTTACTATATAAAATGGTCTGGGGTTTGGTAAGTTACTATATAAAATGGTCTGGGGTTGGTAAGTTACTACATAAAATGGTCTGGGGGTTGGTAAGTTACTACATAAAATGGTCTGGGGGTTGGTAAGTTACTATCTAAAATGGTCTGGGGGTTGGTAAGTTACTACCGGTATATAAAATGGTCTGGGGGTTGGTAAGTTACTATATAAAATGGTCTGGGGGTTGGTAAGTGACATATAAAATGGTCTGGGGGTTGGTAAGTGACTATATAAAATGGTCTGGGGGTTGGTAAGTTACTACATAAAATGGTCTGGGGGTTGGTAAGTGACTATATAAAATGGTCTGGGGGTTGGTAAGTTACTATATAAAATGGTCTGGGGGTTTGTAAGTTACTATATAAAATGGTCTGGGGGTTGGTAAGTGACTATATAAAATGGTCTGGGGGTTGGTAAGTGACTATATAAAATGGTCTGGGGGTTGGTAAGTGACATAAAATGGTCTGGGGGTTGGTAAGTTACTACATAAAATGGTCTGGGGGTTGGTAAGTTACACTATATAAAATGGTCTGGGGGTTGGTAAGTGACTATATAAAATGGTCTGGGGGTTGGTAAGTTACTACATAAAATGGTCTGGGGGTTGGTAAGTTACTACATAAAATGGTCTGGGGGTTGGTAAGTTACTACATACAATGGTCTGGGGGTTGGTAAGTTACTACATAAAATGGTCTGGGGGTTGGTAAGTGACTATATAAAATGGTCTGGGATTGGTAAGTTACTACATAAAATGGTCTGGGGGTTGGTAAGTGACTATATAAAATGGTCTGGGGGTTGGTAAGTTACTACATAAAATGGTCTGGGGGTTGGAAAGTTACTACATAAAATGGTCTGGGGGTTGGTAAGTTACTATATAAAATGGTCTGGGGGTTGGTAAGTTACTATATAATATGGTCTGGGGGTTGGTAAGTTACTACATAAAATGGTCTGGGGGTTGGTAAGTTACTATATAACATGGTCTGGGGGTTGGTAAGTGACATAAAAATGGTCTGGGGGTTGGTAAGTTACTACATAAAATGGTCTGGGGGTTGGTAAGTTACTATATATAATGGTCTGGGGGTTGGTAAGTTACTACATAAAATGGTCTGGGTTGGTAAGTTACTATATATAATGGTCTGGGGGTTGGTAAATTACTATATAAAATGGTCTGGGGGTGGGTAAGTTACTATATAAAATGGTCTGGGGGTTGGTAAGTTACTATATATAATGGTCTGGGGGTAGGTAAGTGAATATATAAAATGGTCTGGGGGTTGATAAGTTACACTATATAAAATGGTCTGGGGGTTGGTAAGTTACTATATAAATGTCTGGGGTTGGTAAGTTACTATACAATATGGTCTGGGGGTTGGTAAGTTACTACATAAAATGGTCTGGGGGTTGGTAAGTGACTATAAAATGGTCTGGGGGTTGGTAAGTGACTACATAAAATGGTCTGGGGGTTGGTAAGTGACTACATAAAATGGTCTGGGGGTTGGTAAGTGACTATATAAAATGGTCTGGGGGTTGGTAAGTGACTATATAAAATGGTCTGGGGGTTGGTAAGTTACTACATAAAATGGTGACAAAATATTTATTATTATATCGCCTGGGATCCAGTGGGTTAACCCTTTGAAGCTCTGACGCGTTTTAGCAGTTTATTTTGGCTATCATTAGACGCTTTTATGCAGCTTAGGAAGGATCTGTGGGTATTAAAATAGTAAAGAGACTAAAGACTATCTCAATCAACCCTCTGACTTCCATATATCCTTCCTAATCTGAGTAAAATCGTCTACTAATTACCAGAAACCCGAAAAGAAATGCGTACTGGAGCTCGAAAGGGTTAAAATCATCAAATTTAATATTACAAAAGTTTCGCTCTCCCACACAGGCAGAGAACTGGCGGCAACAGATTTATACGACACCATTAATTTACCGACCATCGCAGCGCTACTTAAATAATAACAAGTGTTTGAATCCTCTCATTACTCTCTGTCCAACCCACCATTAGTCAGCTGTTTGATGTGACCCATAGTTTGATCATAACAACTCCCACTACACAGCCACCTACTCACTCATACCAACTTCCGCATCATAACACTTGCAAATAGATACTTTTTCAATCTGCTGATATTGCTGTACTTAATTTAAAACTCTTGGTGGTGTAATGGTTAAGGGGAGGTTTCTAGTTTGTTTCCTACTCCTCCAGCAAGCTTAAAATTTCACCCCCTTGACGCCCTTTCAAGATAAATTTGTACATTTTTCGGTAGAAAAATGTCCCGGCCGAAGGCCGATTACTCGTAAATTACAGGCTCGCTATCGCTCGCCAGGATAAAATCGACACCTGAATGGCACACAAGGTCTTAATATGGGGTGAAAGTTCTTAAAATCTCTAAACTAATGGGGCGAACGTTTTATAATATCAAAAGCAATGGGGCTAAACATGAGGGAGAAAGGGGTCAAGAAAAAAATCCCTCAAGTGGAGATCTCCCCTTAACCCCTACAGTACCAGGGACGTCCTTTCTATCCTATTCAGGCAACTATTTGACGATATTATTCAGCTTAAGAAGGACCTCTAGCAATAATAAGGCTTCAAACTATCTCAACCAACCCTTCTAACTACCGTACCACAGATCCTTCCTAAGCTGCATAATATCGTCTAAATATAGCTAGAATAAAATATAGCACACGTCGCTGGTACTCAAAGGGTTAATATAGAATGATCTGTTGTTTTGCTTACCTAGTGCGGGCCTGTGCTTCGTTAATAAACACACCTATGCAAAGCCTCCAAATTGGTTTGCGAAAAAAATGGTTGCGAAAATTGGAGCCCAGCGTCAAATTTTCACGAGAGAGAGAGAGAGAGATATAGCGAGAGAGAGAGAGAGATATAGCGAGAGAGAGAGAGAGAGAGAGAGAGAGAGAGAGAGAGAGAGAGAGAGAGAGAGAGAGAGAGAGAGTTGCCTGAGTAAATATAGGTCAGTGAACGCTAAAATGCACAACCCATAATCCGACTGACAAGACTCACATGCCCATATCACTTCCAATTAAGGGGGGGGTTCACCGTTTTTTTTTAAATCTTTCTCTCCTTTTCTCTCTTTCCCTGGCTTGTATCCATTCGGCTCCATCCAACCAACTGTTTTAAGACGTTTATCCCCATCCAGGTGTCGATTTCTTCCTGGCGAGCGATAACGAGCCAGCATTGTATGGAGAAATCCGGCTTCGCCGAAGACATTTTTCTATCGAAAAATGTACAAATTTAGCTTGCTGTCAAAACAAATATATATATATATATATATATATATATATATATATGCTGGCTCGCTACCGCTCGCCAGGAAAATATTGACACATGGATGGGGGTAAGCGTCTTAAAACAGTAGGCTGAATGGGGCCGAATGGATACAAGCCAAAGAGAGAGGGAGAGAAAGAGAAAAAAACGCGAGGTGGGCTCCCTTAACCTACATAAAACAGCGGAGTTCTTTGTTGACTGTTCAGCCTTTTCACAAACAATATATTTTCATTATGACTCGAATAACTGCAAAAGATACTCAACAACCGCCATTCTACCCCAATTAACCCATTCAGTACCGGGGTCGTCCGTTTCATTATATTCTGGCAACTATTAGACGATTTCATTCAGGTTAGCAAGGACGTCTGCCAGTTAAAAGGCTAAAGGCTATATCAATTAATAATTTTATCTACCGGTACCACATAGCTCTCCTAAGCTTCATAAAATCGTCTAATGTAGCTGAATTAAAATACAAAAGACGGCACCGGTAATGAAGGGGTTAAGGGGAGATTTCCACTGGAGGGATTTTTTTCTTTACCCCTTTCTCCCTCATGTTTAGCCCCATTGCTTTTGAGATTTTAAGACGTTCGCCCCATTAGTTTGGCTATTTTAAGAACTTTCACCCCATTTATGTAACTTTTAAGACCTGTCGTCCCATTTAGGTGTCAATTTTGTCCTGGCGAGCGAAAGCGAGCCTGTAATTTAAGAGGAACCGGCCTTCGGCCGGGAAATTTGTCTACCGAAAAATTTACAAATTTATCTTGAAAGGGGGTCTAGGGGGTGTAATTTTAAGCTTGATGGAAATCTAGGGAACAAACTAAACACCTCCCCTTAATGTCCTGGTGTGAGCTACTTTTATATATATATAGCTGATAGACACATCCATTGGGAAGTTGAGGAGAATAAGGAACGGAAGAGACGGCAGCACTCTATATAAACTTTGTTGATTCAGTTTCGGAGGTTTATCTTTATCGTCATCAAGAATTCTAATTATAAAGTAATATTTAATATTAGAATCATGCTGGAAACTATTTCAAGTGTTTATAGAGAATTAATAAACCAAAATGTTTATATATTTAGTCTCAAAATTGGTTTAATATAGGAATGAAAACACTTGGGGAATAAAGCGGGTCAACAAGTAAAACGCATTGCTTAATCCGTGCTCTACCAGAGGATATTACCATAACATTTTAATGTGCCCTCTAGTACCAGACAGTGTAGCCAAAATGGCTTCAGAGGCAAGAGAGAACATCCTCCCACCTCAAAGTTGGTGAAGCACTGTCCCAGCCAGCCTGTGAAGGCTGGCAACCAAACTGAGAAGTGTTGCTAATTCCTCAGAGCAGTGTTTACACATCATATTAGCAGCTACCGCTCGATACTGGCCGTTATAAGGACCGCATATTACTGATCTATGTCGTACGTCGCTGGTACTGGCGAGTGACTTATTTACTGATGTACAACATCCGTCGCTGGTACAGAAGGGGTTAAAATAAAAAATAATCCCAAATGTAAAAAAGAAAGCAAAAAGAGAAAACAAGTGATTTTTTGGTATTTGCAAAGGATGGCTTTCACTGGCATTTGAACAGAACCCTATGTCTGTGTTGCGTGATGTTAGGATTGAAAATTATTCCATATACTGTATACTGTATTTGGTAGGTCAGGCTTTAGACCATGCTGGCGAATTACTATAAAAGAAGATGCTCTTTATTAAGCATCTGGGGAAATCTATTAGAATGAATAGGCCTCTTCATAAACCTCATTTTAGCGAGACATTGATGTATGCATATATTAGGTGCAGCACTTTAGATGTATGCATATATTAGGTGCAGCACTTTAGATGTATGCATATATTAGGTGCAGCACTTTAGATGTATGCATATATTAGGTGCAGCACTTTAGATGTATGCATATATTAGGTGCAGCACTTTAGATGTATGCATATATTAGGTGCAGCACTTTAGATGTATGCATATATTAGGTGCAGCACTTTAGATGTAGAACGAAGGTACTACGATCTGGAAGCGTCTACAACAGTAGGGTTAAGCTGCAGTACTAAAATTCGATTGAACAACACTTAACCTTAGGTGTATGGTCAGTTGCACTATGCTATATTCTAGCTTTCCCAAACCAATCGAAGTCCTTTTCCTACAGTCAGCTAGTCAGTCAGTAACCAAACACTCATTCACTTATAGGGGTAGGGAGGATCAGCAAGAAAAGGCTTGCTGATCTCTTAGCAGGAGTAAATTCTGGAGGTGAGGTGGGATTCCCAGTCCCAATCTGCGCTACAAAAGTGACGGGCGATGGGGTCGCCACATCCCTACCACTCACCAACCTACAACTCTCGCATTTCAGATATTGTTTCACCGGGTAGAAAATTGAATACCTCAGCAGCTGATGTCTCGATAGTTTATGGAAAAAATATGCAAATACAGTTTCTATTATAATAATGTCAAGTTTTCAAGTAGTGACTCATGTACATATAGGCTATGTGCTACTATTTCTTTAATTAAGCACAAGCGTCTACGTTAGGGTCTGGTGGTTATCACATTCCGCTGTCTGTAGGATTGTCAATGTGCGTGAATTATAAGATGAAACAAGTATTTTAAGAGTACCGGTAAACCACTATTCCTTCCAGTCAAACCACACACCAACCTACTATTCCTTCCAGCCAAACCACTCACCAACCCACCGACCCACTCAGCGACCCACTCAGCGACCCACTCCTCGGTCTGCCTGCTCAGTAACCTACTTATGTTCCAGTCTGTTTGCTCATCCATCCCAAGTCTGAGCTGAGTGCTGCTGTGTTAGTGAGGTCTTCATTGTTGGTGGCTGTGTTATGGTGGGATTGTTGTGGTGTAGTACGGTAGTGTGTTTATGTTGGTGTAGTAGTGTGTTTATGTTGGTGTAGTAGTGTTTATGTTGGTGTAGTAGTGTTTGTGTTGGTGTAGTAGTGTGTTTATGTTGGTGTAGTAGTGTTTATGTTGGTGTAGTAGTGTTTATAGTGGTGTAGTAGTGTTTATGTTGGTGTAGTAGTGTTTATGTTGGTGTAGTAGTGTTTATGTTGGTGTAGTAGTGTTTATGTTGGTGTAGTAGTGTTTATGTTGGTGTAGTAGTGTTTATGTTGGTGTAGTAGTGTGTTTATGTTGGTGTAGTAGTGTTTATGTTGGTCTAGTAGTGTTTATGTTGGTGTAGTAGTGTTTATGTTGGTGTAGTAGTGTTTATGTTGGTGTAGTAGTGTTTATGTTGGTGTAGTAGTGTTTATGTTGGTGTAGTAGTGCTTATGTTGGTGTAGTAGTGTGTTTATGTTGGCGTAGTAGTGTTTATGTTGGTGTAGTAGTGTTTATGTTGGTGTAGTAGTGTTTATGTTGGTGTAGTAGTGTGTTTATGTTGGTGTAGTAGCCTTTATGTTGGTGTAGTAGTGTTTATGTTGGTGGAGTAGTGTTTATGTTGGTGTAGTAGTGTTTTTGTTGGTGTAGTAGTGTTTATGTTGGTGTAGTAGTGTTTATGTTGGTGTAGTAGTGTTTATGTTGGTGTAGTAGTGTGTTTATGTTGGTGTAGTAGTGTTTATGTTGGTGTAGTAGTGTTTATGTTGGTGTAGTAGTGTTTATGTTGGTGTAGTAGTGTTTATGTTGGTGTAGTAGTGTTTATGTTGGTGTAGTAGTGTTTATGTTGGTGTAGTAGTGTTTATGTTGGTGTAGTAGTGTGTTTATGTTGGTGTAGTAGTGTTAATGTTGGTGTAGTAGTGTTTATGTTGGTGTAGTAGTGTTTATGTTGGTGTAGTAGTGTTTATGTTGGTGGAGTAGTGTTTATGTTGGTCTAGTAGTGTTTATGTTGGTGTAGTAGTGTTTATGTTGGTGTAGTAGTGTTTATGTTGGTGTAGTAGTAGTGTTTATGTTGGTGTAGTAGTGTTTATGTTGGTGTAGTAGTGTTTATGTTGATGTAGTAGTGTGTTTATGTTGGTGTAGTAGTGTTTATGTTGGTGTAGTAGTGTTTATGTTGGTGTAGTAGTGTTTATGTTGGTGTAGTAGTGTTTATGTTGGTGTAGTAGTGTTTATGTTGGTGTAGTAGTGTTTATGTTGGTGTAGTAGTGTTTATGTTGATGTAGTAGTGTTTATGTTGGTGTAGTAGTGTTTATGTTGGTGTAGTAGTGTTTATGTTGGTGTAGTAGTGTTTATGTTGGTGTAGTAGTGTTTATGTTGGTGTAGTAGTGTTTATGTTGGTGTGTCATAGAGTATGTGCGAACCCTTCAATATTATATAAATCTTTCATGACATCTGTGCCATGCAGAACATAATTATGTTTGTACAAATGCATTCAGTTACGGATATCAACATGTGCACGCTGATTATCAACATGTGCACGCTGATTATCAACATGTGCACGCTGATTATGTACATTAATTTTGTGACAATCGTTGTGCACTTGTTGAATGTCTAATTATTCATATATATACATTTCGTAAGTTTAATGGATGCTCTGTTCACAAGCTGTTTCTTACATTGTTTTGTTTATACATATGATATTCATGGTGGAGCAACAACGAATAGGGCAATACATTTACCTAAGTAATAAATATGTTGTTAAACAATGAACACTACCGGTACCGGTAGGTAATAATATCATCCGAGTCGATGTGGATTGAAACTTGATGGAAATCAACATTTATTTTGAGAAGCGAGTTCCCGACATTAAAACATTATATTGATACCTCAGTAGTCAGTAACTGTTCCACTTGGCTCAGACAAATATATTCATACCCATCAGTCCAGAGAGCATATATCATGATACATTAACAGTAGGTAATATAATGCTACAGCCAGCTAGTGTTAACAACTTATTTGTTTTCTCTGCAAATAAGCTACCAAGCCAGCAAAGTCGAGATAGGTTTATCTAGGTTGTTTAACCCTTTCAGACTCATATGACGCAGAGGTTGCCAGATTAGCAATAAGAAATAGAGTTCTCTCACTCTTATAAATACCGGTACGTCTCCAAAATTATTTTTTGCCCACAGCTAACTCAAAGACAACTGCAGAGGTTGAAGTAACTAAACTAAAGGTTTCTAAATACCCCTGATGGTAACAAAGGCTTTAAAGTATCCCCAATAGGCTCAACACAGCTAACTCAAAGACAACTGCAGAGGTTGAAGTAACTAAACTAAAGGTTTCTAAATACCCCTGATGGTAACAAAGGCTTTAAAGTATCCCCAATAGGCTCAACACAGCTAACTCAAAGACAACTGCAGAGGTTGAAGTAACTAAACTAAAGGTTTCTAAATACCCCTGATGGTAACAAAGGCTGTAAAGTATCCCTATTAGGCTCAAAATCGCGTCATATGTCGGAGAGGGTTAACATTCAGGCCAACGTTATACCTTCTCAAGACGTGGCATAGTCAGGAGGAAAGAGGAGGAGGGGAAGACAAATAAAAAGACGAGAGGAAAGAAGGAAACAAAAAACAAAGGCAGAAATGAGGGGTTGAGAGGAGAAGAAGTGAGAATAATGATTTAGTGAGGAGGCAAAAGAGCAGGTGATGACAGAATATAAGAAAGAAAAGGACACGAGAAGAGAGAGGAGAGAAGAGAGAAGTAAAGATAAGATGCGAGAAATGTAGATCAATAAGGAGAGGAATGAAGTACAAGAGAAGAAAAGAAAAATGAAGACAAAGAATGAAAGCGGAAATATGATGAAAAGAGAAAGAAGACAGGAAGCGAGGAGAAAAGCATATATAAGCATTAAAGAGAGAGAGAGAGAGAGAGAGAGAGAGAGAGAGAGAGAGAGAGAGAGAGAGAGAGAGAGAGAGTGTGTGTCACACGCTATAACCACCGCATAAGCAGGATTAATGTAAGGGAGACCACCTCGCCTTTTTTCTCTTTCTCTCCCTCTCTCTTTGGTTTGTATCCATTCGGCCCCATTCAGTCTACTGTTTTAAGATGTTTACCCCCATCCAGGTGTCAATATTTTCCTTGCGAGCAGTAGCGAGCCAGCATATATATATTTTTGTTTTGACAGCAAGCTAAATTTGTACATTTTTCGATTGAAAAATTTCTCCGGCAAAGCCGGATTTCTCCATACAATGCTGGCTCGCTATCGCTCGCCATGAAGAAATCGACACCTGGATGGGGATAAACGTCTTAAAACAGTTGGCTGAATGGGACCGAATGGATACAAGCCAGGGAAAGAGAGAAAAGGAGAGAATGAAACAAAAAAAGCCGGTGACTCCCCTGAAGCTCAGGGAGGCGAAACAATTGCCCATAGAGCTAACTCTGGCGCATACTAACAATTCATTCAATATTTCTGGAATCAGTCTCGGAGAATAGACACCGTTATTGTTGTGGTTATGCCAATGGTACCCAGAGATCACCGTTGAGTGTCTATGTCTTGCAACCATATACGGAGACAGGCAACACCTACAGTAGGGCTTAAGGGGAGGTTTCCACTTGAGGGATTTTTTTTCTTGACTCCTTCTCCCTCATGTTTAGCCCCATTGCTTTTCTAATTTTAAGACGTTCGCCCCATTATTTTGACGATTTTAAGAACTTTCGACCCATTTTTGTCAATTTTAAGACCTTTCGTGCCATTTAGGTGTCGATTTTATCCTGGCGAGCGATAGCGAGCCTGTAATATAAGAGGAACCGGCTTTCAGCTGGGACATTTTTCTACCGAAAAATGTACAAATTCATCTTGAAAGGAGCTCAAACGGGTGCAATCTTAAGCTTGATGGATATATAGAGACCAAACTAAAAACCTCCCCTTAAAGATTATGCATACCTCTCTACCTCCAACACGAACCCAATGGAACCATCATGCAGTCGTCAAAATAGCCCATTCCAATACCTTTGCCAATCACAGAAGTACCATGTGACAATAAAGTTAAGGGGGGTGACCTGTTTTTGCTCTGTCCTTTTCTATCTTTCTCTGGCTTGTATCCATTTGGCCCCATTCAGCCTACTGTTTTAAGACGTTTATCCCCATCCAGGTGTCAATTTTTTACTGGTGAGCGGTAGCGAGCCAGCATATTTTTTATTTTTGTTTGACAGCAGGCTAAATTTGTACATTTTTCGATAGAAAAATGTCTCCGGCGAAGCCGGATTTCTTCATTTAATGCTGGCTCGCTATCGCTCGCTAGGAAGAAATCGACACCTAGATGGGGATAAACGTCTTAAAATAGTTGGCTGAATGGGGCCGAATGGATACAAGCCAGAGAAAGAGAGAAAAGGACAGAAATAACAAAAAAGCAGGTCACCCCCCTTAAAGGATAGTGGAAAAAAGATCCCCATAGAAAGCTCCCCATAGCTGTAAATATCCCATCCCCAGATTGACAGGCTCAGCAACACGAGTCATCAAAGGCGACATAAAAGTTGGAGTGATAGTCGACCAGTTTCAGTCCAGCTCCACAATGTTTTTTTTTTCTTTTCTATATATGCATGTAGACGAGTTTCACTTTTGATTTTGCACTTTTGATATTGCGATGGGAAGGGTAACTTTAAACGTTCGTAAAATGTGTAGCTTGCGGGTGTGCTTGCGTGTGTGTGTGTGTGTGAAGGAATGTTCGTGGTGTGTATGCATCGTATGTTAAACAGGTGCGAATGTAAACAAAGTAATTGTAAATTAATTATAAATAAAGGTAATTTACTACAGTATATAACTAAACATCTAGTTCGATACATAAGGTGACCCACTAACTACACGGTACGGTCGCGCTAATAAGTCATGTCCCAGCTGTCATTACGTTTGGCTCGTTCTGTGCTGTATTAATGTCTGTCAGATGTTGAATAGGGTGGGTAAGTGTAGGAACATGTTTGTATATTTCACTCGATACGAAGAAATGAAGCTTAGATATTGCTGATACCAATTATTGACCAAAACATACATGGTGCCGAGACATCACTTATTAGCGCGATTGTACAGTGAAATATACAATCAGTACAGTACAGTCGCACTCGGGAATACTCGTACACCTCCTAAGAACAACCCTGATTAAGGGGAGGTATTTAGTTTGTGCCCTAGACCTCCACCAAGCTTAAAATTACACCCCCCTGAGTCCCTTTCAAGATAAATTTGTACATTTTTCGGTAGAAAAATGTCCCGGCCGAAGGCCGGTTCCTCTCAAATTACAGGCTCGCTATCGCTCGCCAGGATAAAATCGACACCTGAATTGCACGAAAGGTCTTAATATGGGGTGAAAGTTTTTAAAATCGCTAAACTAATGGGGCAAACGTTTTATAATATCAAAAGCAATGGGGCTAAACATGAGAGAGAAAGGGGTCAAGAAAAAAAATCCCTCAAGTGGAGATCTCCTCTTAATATCTAGTGAATATCAGTCAATTTTATTCTGTGTGGCTCATGTAGTTTCCCAAAATTGTGCGTCTGTGTATCATAACTGTCGCTCTAAAAAGTGTCCAGAAACTCCTGCTCACGCCTGTACATTGGCCCACTGGGATTGAATGACTCCCACGTGAAAAAAAAAAAAAAATGGATGAAAAACCAGAATCAGGATAAAGGTATTTCCTTGATGGACTATGTGTGGAAACAAAAGGGGAACACAAAAATACGAAAAGAGTGCCATAGTTGGTAAAAAGTTATAATATATGCTATAAGACATACGAGAAGCTTTGGGTTATTTGCTAAAACAGAAGAAACACGTCTATTAAGGGGAAATATCCACTTGAGAGATTTTTTTTTTCTGGACGCCTTTCTCCCTCATGTTTAGCCCCATTGTTTTTTTCTAATTTTAAGACGTACGCCCCATTATTTTGACGATTTTAAGAACTTTCGACCCATTTCTGTCAATTTTAAGACCTTTCGTGCCACTTAGGTGTCGATTTTATCCTGGCGAGCGATAGCGAGCCTGTTATTTAAGAGGAACCGGCTTTCAGCCGGGACATTTTTCTACCGAAAAATGTACAAATTTATCTTGAAAGGGGCTCAAGGGGGTGTAATCTTAAGCTTGATGGAGGTCTAGAGACCAAACTAAAAAAAAAAAAAAAAATCTTTGTTTATGTATTAAAGAAAGTGAGTCCATGATGAAAATTGGTCAATAGTTGGTAAAAAGTTTAAGTATATTATATGCTATAAGACAAACGGGAAGCTTTGGGTTATTTGTCAAAACAGAAGGAACACGTCTACCAATCTGTTTCATGTAAAGTTTCCTCAGTATATTCCGGTCCTCAAAATCAGGCCACACCGCAGGTAACTTCCTAATCCTGCCACGGACATCAGTTCCAGGGCAGTAATTCCCTTTCCAATGTTCCCTTAACCACTCTAAACCACTGTTTGGACTTGACCCTCAGTGTTTTGGAGGACAAGCAACCTAGAAGGGTCACTAGATCTGTTGTTGCTTGATTTCCTTTGTACTCCTTTGTAACGCAAGCTATAAGGGGTTTGCAGTTTCGATCGTGTATACAGTCGTGGCCAAGGATAATTGAAATCCTATTAATTAAAACAACAAAAACAAAACATGTTATGAATCGCATAGTTATCTGTTCTATTTATTCAACCAGACATTGTTTTGTTTTCCTGTTCACGAAAGTACTTGTAACTTTGTGTTATTTATTTGTTTGCGTCCATCCTGGCGATGACAGTCTGTACGGTCGCGCTAATAAGGCATGTCCCAGCTGTCATTACGTTTGGCTTTCTCTGTGCTGTATTAATGTCTGTCAGATGTTGAATAGGGTGGGTAAGTGTAGGAAAACGTTTGTATATTTCACTCGATATGAAGAAATGAAGCTTAGATATTGCTGATACTAATTACTGATCAAAATAGACTTGGTGCCGAGACATCACTTATTAGCGCGACTGTACATTATCCCATGACAGCTTCTATAATAGAGTATGTCAAACGAGGAGAGGTTAGTTAAAGTTGGACATGGTTGATTGATACTGCCAGCACTGTTAAGGGAGCCCATACGGTATTGTGCAGCGTACCGTAATTTACTGGTTCGGCTCAATGGTTTAATTAAGGAGGGGGTTTAGTTTGCTCTCTAAACCTCCATCAAACTTAAGGGGGGTGACCTGCTTTTTGTTATTTCTGTCCTTTTCTCTCTTTCTCTGGCTTGTATCCATTCGGCCCCATTCAGCCAACTATTTTAAGACGTTTATCCCCATCTAGGTGTCAATTCCTTCCTAGCGAGCGATAGCGAGCCAGCATTATATGAAGAAATCCGGCTTCGCCGGAGACATTTTCCTATCGAAAAATGTACAAATTCAACCTGCTGTCAAACAAAAATAAAAAATATGCTGGCTCGCTACCGCTCACCAGTAAACAAATTGACACCTGGATGGGGATAAACGTCTTAAAACAGTATGCTGAATGGGGCCAAATGGATACAAGCCAGAGAAAGATAGAAAAGGACAGAACAAAAACAGGTCCCCCCCCCCCCCCTTAAAAGAACACCCACAAGGCCCCCTACACTCTCACACTCTCTCTCTCTCTCTCTCTCTCTCTCTCTCTCTCTCTCTCTCTCTCTGTATTCTCTCTCTCTCTCTCTCTCTCTCCGACTACATCATCTCTCTCTCCATCTCTCTCTCTCCACCGACCCCTGTATATTTAAGTCATTCATTGGTTTGTTTGCTTTCTTACTCTCCTGTTCTTCAATGTTCTAAAGATTCTACCCTTTATGCTATTATTTCCCTGTTCCTACTGTGTGTATGCTATTATGTCCCTGTTCCTACTGTGTGTATGCTATTGTGTCCCTGTTCCTACTGTGTGTATGCTATTATGTCCCTGTTCCTACTGTGTGTATGCTATTATTTCCCTGTTCCTACTGTGTGTATGCTATTATTTCCCTGTTCCTACTGTGTGTATGCTATTATATCCCTGTTCCTACTGTGTGTATGCTATTATTTACATGTTCCTACTGTGTGTATGCTATTATTTCCCTGTTCCTACTGTGTGTATGCTATTATGTCCCTGTTCCTACTGTGTGTATGCTATTATTTCCCTGTTCCTACTGTGTGTATGCTATTATTTCCCTGTTCCTACTGTGTGTATGCTATTATTTCCCTGTTCCTACTGTGTGTATGCTATTATTTCCCTGTTCCTACTGTGTGTATGCTATTATTTCCCTGTTCCTACTGTGTGTATGCTATTATTTCCCTGTTCCTACTGTGTGTATGCTATTATTTCCCTGTTCCTACTGTGTGTATGCTATTATGTCCCTGTTCCTACTGTGTGTATGCTATTATTTCCCTGTTCCTACTGTGTGTATGCTATTATTTCCCTGTTCCTACTGTGTGTATGCTATTATGTTCCCTGTTCCTACTGTGTGTATGCTATTATTTCCCTGTTCCTACTGTGTATGCTATTATTTCCCTGTTCCTACTGTGTGTATGCTATTATGTCCCTGTTCCTACTGTGTGTATGCTATTATTTCCCTGTTCCTACTGTGTGTATGCTATTATTTCCCTGTTCCTACTGTGTGTATGCTATTATTTCCCTGTTCCTACTGTGTGTATGCCTTCTCTGTTCCTACTGTGTGTATGCCATTATTTCCCTGTTCCTACTGTGTGTATGCTATTATTTCCCTGTTCCTACTGTGTGTATGCTATTATTTCCCTGTTCCTACTGTGTGTATGCTATTATTTCCCTGTTCCTACTGTGTGTATGCTATTATTTCCCTGTTCCTACTGTGTGTATGCTATGTTCCTACTGTGTGTATGCCTTCTCTGTTCCTACTGTGTGTATGCCATTATTTCCCTGTTCCTACTGTGTGTATGCTATTATTTCCCTGTTCCTACTGTGTGTATGCCTTCTCTGTTCCTACTGTGTGTCCCTGTTCCTACTGTGTGTATGCTATTATTTCCCTGTTCCTACTGTGTGTATGCCTTCTCTGTTGGCTAATCATTCGACCAGTGTCATTAGTAGTGTTATATTCTATTTTATATTCTATTTTACATACTTGTTTAAGGGGAGATTTCCACTTGAGGGACTTTTTTCTTGACCTCTTTCTCCCTCATGTCTAGCTCCATTGCTTTTGAGAGTTTAAGACGTTTACCCCATTAGTTTGGTGATTTTAAGAATTTCCGACCCATTCTGTCAATTTTAAGACCTTTCGTGCCATTTAGGTGTCGATTTTATCCTGGCGAGCGATAGCGAGCCTGTAATTTAAGAGTAACCGGCCTTTGGCCGGGACATTTTTCTACCGAAAAATGTACAAATTTATCTTGAAAGGGGGTCAAGGGGGTGAAATTTTAAGATTGCTGGAGGAGTAGGAAACAAACTAGAAACCTCCCCTTAACACAAACAAATGTTCTTCTATGTTCTTCTATGTTCTTCTATGTTCTTCTATGTTCTAAAGATGCTACCCTTTATGCTACCATTTCTCTGTTCCTACTTTGATTTTATGCCTTTTCTGTTGGCTAATCATTCTACCAACTGTGTCATTATTAGTGTTTGTAAGTTGTTGTTTATACTTAAGGGGAGGTATTTAGTTTGTTTCCTACGTCTTCATCAAGCTTAAAATTACACCCCCTAGACTCCCTTTCAAGATAAATTTGTATATTTTTTCGGTAGAAAATGTTGCTCTTAAACTACAGGCTCGCTATCGCTCGCCAGGAAAAAATCGACACCTTCATGGCACGAAAGGTCTTAAAATTGACAGTAATGGGGCAAAATGTCTCAAAATGTCCAAACTACTAGGGCGAACGTCTTAAAATCTCCAAAGCAATGGGGCTAAATATGAGGGAGAAAGGGGTCCAGAAAAAAATCTCTCAAGTGGAAATCTCCCCTTAACCTCTTCTGTACTAGTGACGTCTTCTTAAGGGGAGATTTCCACTTGAGGGATTTTTTTCTTTACCCCTTCCTCTCTCATGTTTAGCCCCATTGCTTTTGAGAATTTAAGATCTTCGCCCCATTAGTTTGGCGATTTTAAGAACTTTCACCCCATTGATATCACTTTTAAGACCTTTCGTCCCATTTAGGTGTCGATTTTTTCCTGGCCAGCGATAGCGAGCCTGTAATTTAAGAGGAACCGGCCTTTGGCCGGGACATTTTTCTACCGAAAAATGTACAAATTTATCTTGAAAGGGGGTCAAGGGGGTCTAATTTCAAGTTGGATGGAAGTCTTGGAAACACACTAAAAACCTCCCCTTAATTCTAGGTAGATATAGTCGACTTTGTGTAATTTAAGAAAGCTCTGTGGTACCGGTACTATAAAGGGTTAAGTGAGATAGTTCGACGCCTGTCAGTATCTGGAGTCCCTTGTTAAACTGAATACAATCGTCTAGTAGTAGCCAGAATAAAGTTAAATTGACGGCACCGGTACTGAAAGGGTTAATATCAACCAAATCCCGCTCCGTGTGGCCTCCCTGCTAGTCATGGAGGGAGGGAGGGAGGCCGGTGATTATACGGTGTCGGCGGAGTGATTAAGGGGAGATATCCACTTGCGGGACTTTTTTCTTGACCCCTTTCTCTCTCTCATGTCTAGCCCCATTGCTTTTGAGATTTTAAGATGTTTGCCCCGTTAGTTTGGCGATTTTAAGAACTTTCACCTCATTTTAAGACCTTTCGTGCCATTCAGGTGTCGATTTTATCCTGGCGAGCGATAGCGAGCCTGTAACTTAAGAGGAAACGGCCTTCGGCCGGGACATTTTTCTACCGAAAAATGTACAAATTAATCTTGAAAGGGACTCAAGGGGGTGTAATTTTAAACTTGCTGGAGGTCTAGGGTACAAACTAAATACCTCCCCTTAAATACTCCCGGAAGTGGATACCAACCTGACTAACAGGTAACAACACCCCATGTTTCCCCACCTCGGTATTTAGGGCTTTACTTTCTTTCGTTGGTGGAGGAAATGTATTAAAGTTGTATGTTCATGTATTAAAGTTGTATGTTCATGTATTAAAGTTGTATGTTCATGTATTAAAGTTGTATGTTCATGTATTAAAGTTGTATGTTCATGTATTAAAGTTGTATGTTCATGTATTAAAGTTGTATGTTCATGTATTAAAGTTGTATGTTCATGTATTAAAGTTGTATGTTCATGTATTAAAGTTGTATGTTCATGTATTAAAGTTGTATGTTCATGTATTAAAGTTGTATGTTCATGTATTGGTATATTTAATTAATTATCATTGCACTTGATTTTTTTGTTTTGTATAAGTGTTATATCTACGTACAATGTCCTGCAACACTTTGGATACATTTACTATATATAAATATGAAATTATATGTAAAATCTAAGACAAAACACCGTCTGGTAAATTATATATATATATATAGATATATATATATATATATATATATATATATATATATATATATATATATATATATATATATATATATATATATATATATATATATATATATATATATATATATATATATATATATAGCCGTCTGGCTGGTTCGGTCGATAGCGTGCCTGATTCCCATCTTGAAGGTTTCGCGTTCAATCCCCGCTCAGATTGAAAAGTTTTTCTGGGATACAGCCGGCGGTTACCATCTCCTCATGAGCAAGGGGGATGGGTAATGGTCTCTGGTAGACTAAAGAAAGCCAAGCGCTTGTGAATCCTCGAAGGAGGAGATACGGGCGCTATATAAGTAACCAGAAGATTATTATTATTATTATTATATATATATATATATATGGAACAATAAACACTACAACAATCCTCGATTGTTATTCTCTCTCCCTCTCTCACTCTCACTCTCTCTCTCTCTCTCTCTCTCTCCTATCTTTTTACATCACCCCTCACTACCCCGACCGTTACCAGGTTTTGCGGCACCCTTTACCACCCATAATGGTATGCACTCTCGCCCAACTAACTGATGAATAAATTATGCCTCCGTGGGACAATCTGTGGAAGAATTTTTCTTTAAAAAAAATATAGTACGATTAAGCCTAAGTGTTACACAAACACACACAGCTGTGGTGGAGTGGTAATCCAATGGACCCGGGTTCGAATCCCGTTATGTCAATGGGAAGATATTATTGGGATGGAATTTGTGTTGTATCTAGTATCAGTGCATTACCACAAAGCCCACCGAAACGCCAATAAAATACCCTCGTTGTTCCCTGATTAAATAGCACTGTATGAATATTCCCATATTCAAAACATGCTGCAGGGGAGCAATGCCTAGTGAGGTTAATTGCTCAATAGGTGGCGTTCTGAGAGTGAGGATCCGAGTCTAGGGCGTGAAACGGTAAAGCGCAGAGGCGAAGCAGCTTCACAGATGGGGCTGCTTCGAGCCGTAAGTGGGTACTTCACATGTCTCGCTCCCCAGACTGGAACGAAACCTCACGGGCTTCACCGTGTTGAGCGGTAGAATGTACAGGACTATAGACAAAACTAAAAAAAAATTACATACTAGGTTTATAGTGAAACCATTAACCGGTACTGCGGTAATGAATGAGGTTACTGTTACCTCTGTTGTATTTATGTAAAACGTAATTTGTGTAGCTTATTATGCAATAAAGCATTGAGTCTGAGTCTATCTATCTATCTATCTATCTATCTCCTCGTTCTATTATCTCCACCGTGGACACAGTATAACCGTTCATGTCCAAGCAATTAGGCCAGAGCATTTAATTTAACACGATGGCGTCCCTGAGGGCTGAGTAATACGAACGCTGGCTCTGGACAGGTTCATTGGCTATTCCCATCTGACAGGTTGAAACAGTTTATGGGGGGGGGGGGGGGGTCACCTGCATTTCTTCTCTCCCTTTCTCTCCTTCTCTAGCTAGTATCCATTCGGCCCCATTCAGCCTACTGTTTTAAGACGTTTATCCCCATCTAGGTCTCGATTTGTTCCTGGCGAGCGTGAGCGAGCCAGCATTGTATGGAGAAATCGAAAATTGTACAAATGCAGCCTGCTGTAATTATTATTTTTTTTTTAAATATGCTGGCTCGCTGCCGCTCGCCAGGAAAAAATCGAGACCTGGATGGGGGTAAGCAAATTAAAATAGTAGGCTGAATGGGGCCAATGGGACCTGGATGTGTGTGAGTTTGTGCTTTTTATCTGTGTTTATTTGTTGTTTTATGTTGTTTTTGTGTTTTCCCTGTTCTTGCTCTGTCTTGAGTCGGCTACCCCCAAATATGGGGATTGGGCCTGAGCATATAGATAGATAGAATAGAATAGATAGATAGATAGAATGGGGCCAAATGGATACAACCCAGAGAGAGAGGGAGAGAGAGGGAAAAAAACGAGGTGGGGCCCCCTTAACCCTTTCAAGATCCGGTTACGCATTATGGCAGTTAATTCTGGCTATCCTTAGACGATTTTAAACAGTTTAGGAGGGCTCTATGGGAATTAATAGGATACAGACTATCTCAACTAACCCTCTAACTTCCATATACCCTTCCTAATCTGAATATAATCTTCTAATGATAGCCAGAATAACTGTCAAAATGCGTCATGAGCTTCAAGAGGTTAAGAAGAAAATAATGGTTAACACAACCTACCAAATAAATGTCTTTGTTCCTAGAGTATCTCCCTGGTAATTAGTTAAAGGGAGGTTTTTAGTTCGTTCCCTAGAATTTCATCAATCTTAAAATTACACCCCCTTGATCCCCTTTCAAGATAAATTTGTACATTTTTCGGTAGAAAAATTTCCCGGCTGAAAGCCGGTTCCTCTTAAATTACAGGCTCGCTATCGCTCGCCAGGATAAAATCGACACCTGAATTGCACGAAAGGTCTTAATATGGGGTGAAAGTTCTTAAAATCGCTAAACTAATGGGGCAAACGTTTTATAATATCAAAAGCAATGGGGCTAAACACGAGGGAGAAAGGGGCCAAGAAAAAAATCCCTCAAGTGGAGATCTCCCCTTAACTCCTTCAGCACGAGGGCACTTTTCTGCCATTGATTCTGGTTACATTTAGACGATTCTTAGCAGTTTAATAAGGACCTATGTTTTTCAGAGGATTTTTGGAGATCGTATTTACCCCTTTAAGTCCTAGAGGTAGATTATGAGCTAAAGAAAATCGCGTAATGGTAACCAGAATATGCTGAAGGGGTTAAGGTGTTTATCGTTTCATAATATATCTTAACTCATTCCCACTCTCACTCTCGCTTTGTGTCTATCTATCTATTTGTATCTATCTCTAATACATCTCGTCCCTTTTCGTCTGCAATGTTTACATCCTTTAATCTTCTTTACGTAGATTTTATTCTATTTTCCCCATTCACCTCTTTTACATTGCTGGCTAGTTTGGTATGGTTTTGTATTTCTTAATTGTTAAGTGCGAAATGTATTCCCACTCTGTCTCCAACCCTAGTAAAATATTGTCATTCACACCGTTTCAAATTGTCCTCATTATTTATACACACAC
>CM064524.1:38903648-39012426 GCA_032716605.1 Paralithodes platypus
GTAATTTAAAGGGAATCGGCCTTCGGCCGGGACATTTTTCTACCGAAAAATGTACAAATTTATCTTGAAAGGGGGTCTAGGGGGAGTAATTTTAAGTTTGATGGAAGTCTAGGGAATCTACTAACAACCTCCCCTTAACCCTTTCAAGATCCAAGACGAATTTCCTTTCTGTTTTCTGGTAATTATTAGACAATTTTATTCAGATTAGGAAGGGTATATGGAAGTCAGAGGGTTGATTGAGATAGCCTTTACCCTTTTAATGCCCACACATCCTTCCTAAGCTGCACACCATCGTCTAAGGACAGCCAAAATAAACTGCTAAAACGCGTCAGAGCTTCAAGGGGTTAATAACGATAATGCGTGTGATAGTATTATTATTATCATCATTATTACTCTTATTATTACCAACATTTTCATAATATGAACATTATTACCCAATAATAGTATTAATATTACAATTATTAAAATATTATTTTATTTTTATGTTTTTTATCAATATATTATAATAGTCGACTTAAGGGGAGGTATTTAGTTTGTTCCCTAGACCTCCATCAAGCTTAAAATTACACCCCCTTGAGTCCCTTTCAAGATATATTTGTACATTTTTCGGTAGAAAAATGTCCCGGCCAAAGGCCGGTTCCTCTTAAATTACAGGCTCGCTATCGCTCGCCAGGATAAAATTGACACCTGAATGGCACGAAAGGTCTTAATATGGAGTGAAAGTTCTTAAAATCGCTAAACTAATGGGGCAAACGTTTTATAATATCAAAAGCAATGGGGATAAACATGAGGGAGAAAGGGGTCAAGAAAAAAATCCCTTAAGTGGAGATCTCCCCTTAAGATATTTTGGAACGCTTGAGGAGCAAACACATTTCATCGGAAGGTTCTTCATGATTCAACGTTAAGGGGAGATTTCCACTTGAGGGATTTTTTCTGGACCCCTTTCTCTCTCATGTTTAGCCCCATTGCTTTTGAGATTTTAACACGTTCGCCCCATTAGTTTGGCGATTTTAAGAACTTTCGCCCCATTTCTGTCAATTTTTAGACATTTCGTACCATTTAGGTGTCGATTTTTTCCTGGCGAGCGATAGCGAGCCTGTAATGTAAGAGGAAAAGTCCTTCGGCCGGGAAACTTTTCTACCGAAAAATGTACAAATTTATCTTGAAGGGGGTCAAGGGAGTGTCATTTTTAAGCTTGATGGAGGTCTAGGGTACAAACTAAATACCTCTCCTTAAGGAGACCGATCCGTTTTTTTAGTTGTTTCGACAATCAACTCCGTTCCTTTGTCTTCGGCCGTAATGGAAAAGCCTAAGTATGTTTAGTCAGCGCTGCAAAGGTGGTGTGTCTACCATAACAACTAGGATTCAGGAAAATAGTGTTAAGGGGAGATTTCCACTTGAGGGATTTTTTTCTGGACCCCTTTCTCCTTCATGTTTAGCCCCATTGCTTTTGAGATTTTAACACGTTCGCCCCATTAGTTTGGCGATTTTAAGAACTTTCGCCCCATTTATGTCAATGTTAAGACCTTTCGTGCCATATACTGTAGGTGTCAATCTTTTCCTGGCGAGCGATAGCGAGCCTGTAATTTAAGAGGAACCCGCCTTCGGCCTGGACATTTTTCTACCGAAAAATGTACAAATTTATCTTGAAAGGGGGTCAAGGGGGTGTAATTTTAAGCTTGATGGAAGTCTAGGGAACAAACTGAATACCTCCCCTTAACATGTGTAACTGACATTACTAGCTGGCTCCCAGAGGCTTAGTATTTTCGCTTATTAAACCGCATCGTCTAACTATGCTAATATCATGCAATTGTTAATGTGTTTATACATGCCACAAATATAAATTAAATTAATCAAAGGAATTCATTTGTTTTTAATGTCGCATATATATAGGCCTCTACGGTGTATACTTCCAATGGTAAATGACTTAAATACACTGGGACACAAGCAAGCAGGGATGCAAACATAATTACTTAAATACACTGGGACACAAGCAAGCAGGGATGCAAACATAATTACTTAAATACACTGGGACACAAGCAAGCAGGGATGACCACAACTCTGTAGGCAAAGGGTAATGCCAGGACATACAGAACAAAGGGTAATGCCAGGACATACAGAACAAAGGGTAATGCCAGGACATACAGAACAAAGGGTAATGCCAGGACATACAGAACAAAGGGTAATGCCAGGACATACAGAACAAAGGGTAATGCCAGGACATACAGAACAAAGGGTAATGCCAGGACATACAGAACAAAGGGTAATGCCAGGACATACAGAACAAAGGGTAATGCCAGGACATACAGAACAAAGGGTAATGCCAGGACATACAGAACAAAGGGTAATGCCAGGACATACAGAACAAAGGGACTTGCTAGACAGCGACTCAGACAAAGGGCTAGCAGCAGCAGCAGGAACGTTGTGGGGTTCGTAGTATTAACCCTCTCCGACATATGACGCGATTTTGAGCGTCATATGAGTCTGAAGGGGTTAAAGGCACTACAGTAACGACTATTTACTATGCCAGAATTGGATAGTTAAGGGGAGGTTTTTAGTTTGTTTCCTAGACTTCCATCAAGCTTGAAATTACACCCCCTTGACCCCTTTTCAAGATAAATTTGTACATTTTTCGGTAGAAAAATTTCCCGGCCGAAGGCCGGTTCCTCTTAAATTACAGGCTCGCTATCGCTCGCCAGGAAAATATCGACACTTAAATGGGACGAAAGGTCTTAAAAGTGGCATAAATGGGGTGAAACTTCTTAAAATCGCCAAACTAATGGGGCAAACACATCTTAAAATCTCAAAAGCAATGGGGCTAGACATGAGGGAGAAAGGGGTCCAGAAAAAAAGTCCCTCAAGTGGATATCTCCCCTTATTAAGACGAGGAAGAATGTTTATAATGACATACCTGGTACCGGTAGATAGTAGTGATATTCTTGTATTTGGAAACGCTATTCGCACATCAATGGGAGGTTTTTAGTTTGTTCCCTAGACTTCCATCAATCTTATAATTACACTCTCTGGACCCCTTTCAAATTTCAAGACGTTTGCCCCATTATTTTGACGATTTTAAGAACTTTCAACCCATTTCTTGTCAATTTTAAGACCTTTCGTGCCATTTAGGTGTCGATTTTATCCTGGCGAGCGATAGCGAGCCTGTAATTTAAGAGGAACCGGCTTTTAGCCGGGACATTTTTCTACCGAAAAATGTACAAATTTATCTTGAAAGGGGCTCAAGGGGATGTAATCTTAAGCTTGATGGATATCTAAAGACCAAACTAAAAACCTCCCCTTAAAGTACAGGCTCACTATATCTTGCCAGGAAAAATATGGACACTTAAACGGCACAAACGGTTTTAGAATTGACAGCATGGGGCGAAACTTCTTAAAATCACCAAACTAATGGGGCGAACGTCTTAAAATATCAAAAGCAATGGGGCTAATCATGCGAGAGAAAAAGCAACTAGTGGGATTGTTGTATAATGTACACACTGTTGTTCACGCGTTAGAACATAAAAACGCACAACGAAGCCCACAGTCAAATAAAATATATGTCACCTACACAAGTAACCTACCCTGAATCCCTGAGTGAGAGCGTTCCTGATTCCAATTGATATAACCTTATTACACATATGTAAGCCTTCTTTTGATGCATTGATTTTGTTCTTTCTCTTTTCGAGCGCTAGTGAATTCTTCGGAAAAATTGGCGCTTATGAGAAATAAGTAACATGCTTATTATTATTATTATTATACATGGTTGTGCGACAAACGAAACATATCTGGGGGTTACTGTACAGAACGACTGAAAGCTCCAGATCTCCACGTTTCAAAAACTGATACAAAAGGAAATACAGTTGCTTGCTACATTGGGAATTATCGGAGTAAACAATTGAAACAGAGTATAGAATTATAGAACTCATTAGTAAGGCCTCTGTGTACAGTGTATAGTTATAGACATCATATTAACCCTTTCACTGCGGTTGCCTTACAGGTACGTCCTGGAAGTATCCCGGAATTTATTGCCCCTTAAAGCCTGTGGAGACGAGTGCGAGTAATCAGGATCGCGGCAGGCCCCGTTTGCCGAAGGGGTGGCTAGGAATGAATCGCCCCATACACCTCTGTCCCCAATCATTCGACGCCTCGCATCCACTACTTACACCACTTTCACGCATATAATTCTTAAATACATCCTTCCACCACATAGCCTACAAGTATATGTGTCCTTGACCCTGAGCAGCCTGGTTAGGATAAAGCCGGTGAACGCCCTACCCACGCTCCGACTACTGTAGATATTGGCAATGAAGACTGAAGGACAATTAAGGGGCTAGTGGCTGGCTTTCTGGTCTATTAAGGGGCTAGTGGCTGGCTTTCTGGTCTATTAAGGGGCTAGTGGCTGGCTTTCTGGTCTATTAAGGGGCTAGTGGCTGGCTTTCTGGTCTATTAAGGGGCTAGTGGCTGGCTTTCTGGTCTATTAAGGGGCTAGTGGTTGGCTTTCTGGTCTATTAAGGGGCTAGTGGCTGGCTTTCTGGTCTATTAAGGGGCTAGTGGCTGGCTTTCTGGTCTATTAAGGGGCTAGTGGCTGGCTTTCTGGTCTATTAAGGGGCTAGTGGCTGGCTTTCTGGTCTATTAAGGGGCTAGTGGCTGGCTTTCTGGTCTATTAAGGGGCTAGTGGCTGGCTTTGGTCTATTAAGGGGCTAGTGGCTGGGCTTTCTGGTCTATTAAGGGGCTAGTGGCTGGCTTTCTGGTCTATTAAGGGGCTAGTGGCTGGCTTTCTGGTCTATTAAGGGGCTAGTGGCTGGCTTTCTGGTCTATTAAGGGGCTAGTGGCTGCCTTTCTGGTCTATTAAGGGGCTAGTGGCTGGCTTTCTGGTCTATTAAGGGGCTAGTGGCTGGCTTTCTGGTCTATTAAGGGGCTAGTGGCTGGCTTTCTGGTCTATTAAGGGGCTAGTGGCTGGCTTTCTGGTCTATTTACTCATTTATTTATTGATTGATTTCTTAATATCCTTGCTAGACCTCCATCAAGCTTAGAAGAAAACAATAAAGCCCCGCCCCTTCAAGATAAATTTGTAAATTTTTCGGTAGAAAAATGTACCGGCCGGTTCCTCTTAAAATTACCGGCTTGCTATCGCTCGCTAGGGAAATATCGACACCTAAATTTCACGAAAGGTCATAAAATTGACAACCAAATGGGGCGAAAGGTGTTAAACTCGCCAAACTAATGGGCTGAACGTCTTAAAATCTCAAAACTAATACCGGCATGCTAAACACGAGGGAGAAGAGGACCCAGAAAATCGAATACTACCCCCCTTAAGCGCTAGAGAAAGGAAAAAACATACCAATAAGAGAAAGAATAGCCTAGGAGAGGGGCAAGTGGAGGAGCGGATACAGGGACACTAAGATAGACCAATAGCCGAGGAGAGGGGCAAGTGGAGGAGCGGATACAGGGACACTAAGATAGACCAATAGCCGAGGAGAGGGGCAAGTGGAGGAGCGGATACAGGGACACTAAGATAAGACCAATAGCCGAGGAGAGGAGCAAGTGGAGGAGCGGATACAGGGACACTAAGATAAGACCAATAGCCGAGGAGAGGAGCAAGTGGAGGAGCGGATACAGGGACACTAAGATAGACCAATAGCCGAGGAGAGGAGCAAGTGGAGGAGCGGATACAGGGACACTAAGATAAGACCAATAGCCGAGGAGAGGAGCAAGTGGAGGAGCGGATACAGGGACACTAAGATAAGACCAATAGCCGAGGAGAGGAGCAAGTGGAGGAGCGGATACAGGGACACTAAGATAAGACCAATAGCCGAGGAGAGGAGCAAGTGGAGGAGCGGATACAGGGACACTAAGATAAGACCAATAGCCGAGGAGAGGAGCAAGTGGAGGAGCGGATACAGGGACACTAAGATAAGACCAATAGCCGAGGAGAGGAGCAAATGGAGGAGCGGATACAGGGACACTAAGATAAGACCAATAGCCGAGGAGAGGAGCAAGTGGAGGAGCGGATACAGGAACACTAAGATAGACCAATAGGACATTTTTGAATATTGCATATATTGTGATGGCCCGGGAAAATTGGATGACAGTGTGTGTGTGTGTGTGTGTGTGTGTTATTCACTTGCTTGTTCGTCAAGGGGAATCCACGCAATGCGAGCTAAGCTCATTATTATCGCACCTCCTTAACTGGGAATGTGTTGCGTGAAATGCATGTTAAGTGTTTATGTATCGTTGGAATGGCTGTGGATGTGTGTGTAGTCTGTATTTTAGCCAATTGGCGACATCTGGAATCGAAGGCTTAGGGTTAATCTGTACGGTACCATTCTCACTACGGTACCAGTCTCACCCGAAGGCTTAGGTTGACCAGTAGCTTAGGTTGACCAGTACGATACCCATCTCACCTTGTAACCGATCACCAACCCCAGATGGGACGTCACAACTTCGTCCACTTATACCAGGTTCCTATTTATACTGCTAGGTGAACAGAGGCTACACCGTTAGGAGACTTGCCCAAATGTCTCTTCCCCGCCCGGGTCTCGAACCCGGGACCTTCTGGTTGTGAGCCAGACGCGCTATCAATTACACCACGGGGAGGTGTGTGGGTGGGTGTGTGTGTGTGTGTGTGTGTGTGTGTGTTCATGTTTTATAGTAGGAAAGTGTCTGTGTCTGTGTGTTTGCATCCGGGGAAGGGGGGGGGCGGGCGCCATTGTATGACTGGAAGGGCTCAGGGAGAATGCATTTGGAAGGTAGATTATGTGAGCTAGGGAGAATGTGAAAGGTGGAGAGGGTGTATTTGAATGAGCGTGTGTGTGTGTGTATTCACCCAACTTGTTTGTCAAGGGGGTTCCATGCAATGCGAGTTTCAGCTCATTATTACCGCGCCTATTTAACCCTTTCACTACCGAGGGATGTCGGTTGTATTATATTCAGCTATAGTTAGATATTTTGTGGAGCTTAGGTTAGGAAGGATCTGTGGTAGTTAAAAGGGTTAATTGAGATACTCTGTAGCCTCTTAATTGCTACACGTCCGCCCTAAGCTGTTAAAATCGTCTAATAATTGCCGGAATATATTGAAAAAGGCACTACCGGTACTGAAGGGGTTAACTGGGAATGTCTTGCGTGAAGTGCATGTCATGTGTTAGTGTATCGTTGGCTATGGATGTGAGTGTAGTCTGTAATCAGTCAATTGGCGACATCGGAAATCGAAGGTTTGGGTTGATCTGTACGGTACCAGCCTCACCCGAAAGCTTAGGTTGACCTATACGATACCCTTCTCACCTTGTAACAGATCATCAACCCCCAAAGGGGACGTAACAACTTGGTCCACTTATACCAGGTTCCTGTTTATACTGCTAAGTGAACAGAGGCTACACCGTTAGGAGACTTGCCCAAATGTCTCTTCCCCGGTTCCATGTCATCTCAACCAGTAGACCATTTCAACCAGTAGCTCTCAACCAGTGCCAAATTAACCCAGACCAACCAAACCAGTGCCAAAATATAGTACCGTACTAACCTAACCTAACCTTTACCGTATTGGCTGATTTGGTAGCCTACTGGTTGAGAGCTACTGGTTGAAATGGTCTACTGGTTGAGTTGACCGGTCACCCTCTTCCCCGCCCGGGTCACGAACCTGGGACCTTCTGATTGTGAGCCAAACATGTTCCTATAGTTACCCACCCTATTCAACAACTGACAGACATTAATAGAGCACAGAGCGAGCCAAACGTAATGACAGCTGAAACATGACTTATTAGCGCCACTGTACAATCGGCCTAATATGTGATGTCTCGGCACCAAGTATATTTCGATCATAATTGGTATCAGCAATATTTACACGATTTCTTCCTGTCGAGCGAGATATACAAACAGGTTCCTATACTAATACTCACCCTATTCAACATCTGGCAGAGATTATTATAGCTCAGAGCGAGCCGAACATAAAGACAGCTAAGACATGACTTAATAGCGCCACCGTACATACAAAGCAATTTCGGCGCCATGTGTGCTAGTATTTCTAGCGTATTATGTAATACTGATTCCGTTACTAACTTCTACTTGGCCATTACGTTATTATTTATAAGCAAATCCAATATCTATACACAATACAACTATAACAGGCATGATTTTGTTTTTCTTTATATATTATAATATATATTTAATTATTAATTATAATAATTTCTTTACATTCTGAAGTGAACAAATACGTTGGTAATATTGAATAATAGAAATGTCAAAAGCGTAGAAAAAGAAAACCGCTGAAAAAAAAAAAAAAATATGGTAGGGAACCCAACACAGGGTACAGAGCTGGGGAGAAAATGGAAAGGAATAAAAGCGATGACAGGAATTAAGGAAAGGAGAGTGGGGACGTTGGGAGGACAGACACATATAATACTATTTCATCAAGCATAACAAAGATTGGGCTAGTTATTGAGCCATAGATAGATGCTTTACAGATTAAGAGAATAAACGTTTTGAAAAAGAATATATATATATACATTGCACAAATGATAGGAGCATATCGTAACATGAAAATGCAAATTAAATTAAAACTATTGTCCATGAATTTTAGGTAGTCCAGAAATCGTGACCCCTAACCTCTGTAACTCTGGCAAAAGGAAGAATAAATCAAGCTCTCTCTCTCTCTCTCTTTAAGTTTATTGCTCTTTCACGCTGTATCCCCATTTGCATTCTGGAGTTCCTTAGCTTGTGCCAATAACAATAGTTCCAATAACACTCAATTCCTATAAATCTCTTAACCCCTTCGGTACCGGTGACGTCCATATTTGTATATTCTGGCTACTAGATAATTTCTATATTAAACTTAGGAAGGATCTCCAGCAATTAATAGACTACATACTATCTCATGTAATCCTCTTAGTTACTGCACCATACATCCTTTCTAAGCTGAATAAAATCGTCTAATAGTTGTCAGAATATTATGAAAAAGAAGTCATCAGTTCTGTTGCATGTGTTTGTCATTTGCATACAATCATTACAATGGTTCATCTTTGCTCTTATAAATATGTATTTTAATTCCTTTTCTAAATGTGTCTTCATAGCGTAATGGTTAGTGCGCTGGATTTATGTGTGCGTATTCTAGGAGTGCCACTCATATTCGTTAATTTAATTGATTTTATTAATTAGGTTTATTTGTAAGTTAATTAGTGAGTTGGTGATATTACGAATTTAGTATACCTTGTAGTGACCCACCTTCAATCCCTCGTATCCCCTTTGGCTTAAACCCAAAGGGCTGAGTAGCGCAACAATCCAGTAAACCCTTCCACAGACAGCCAATTACACTCTCCCCGCCTCGCACTGCTCTCGGCTGAATGGTATAATTCCCCATGGGTCTGCCTCAGTTACGGTCCTCAAGCAGACTAGCTCACTTACACAATTCAGAATATATCACTTATATTCATATTTCAGAGATTGGACTACTTAAACTAGATAAACCTGATGTGCCCACTCAATAAATGTAATAGACAGCGATATATGACCACGATATTCTTCTGTCTACGACGCCCTACTTTCAGGCGACTGAATGTTTCGTGATTTGGATAGTAACACAGTTCCATTCAGATAATGCAAAGCAGCAAGACCTGACTCTTCAGGAATGCTACAAATACTGTATATCACTTCCTTAAACCTTTGAGATAAGCCCCGTGCATCGGTGTATGGGGATAATGTTTTGTAGGTGTCCGAAAAAAATGTATCTGGAATAATGCTAATAAAATAAGAAAAAACAAAATATATACCGGTATATACTGTATATACATATGAAATGAGAGAGAAAGAGTGATAGAGAGAGGTAAGTGGGAGAGGCGGGGTGGGGGGGTTGTATATAGAGAGATGCCATACATGTCATTTCCATCACAGCAATAAATGTCTTCTTTATGGTATTTCCCCCTCCACCGACCACTCATACTTATACGATATGGCCACCATGTATCTTCCTTTCAACCTTTGTTTATGTAGGAAAGACACACACACGCATATATATATACTGGTTAAAATCGTATAATAATATGCCAGAATAGACTGTTTAATAGCGTCATAGTGCTAAAGAGATTCCGTTTAGTTCAAGAGCGGCGAATTGCAATATTACCGTATATGGATAAATAGAACAACATACAGAGCGATCCTTAACAAATTGCCCATAGGGATTCCCGTGTATTTCATGATGGTGATAGTAGTAGTGATGATGATAGTAGTAGTGATGATGATAGTAGTAGTAGTGATGATGATAGTAGTAGTGATGATGATAGTAGTAGTGATGATGATAGTAGTAGTGATGATGATAGTAGTAGTGATGATGATAGTAGTAGTGATGATGATAGTAGTAGTGATGATGATAGTAGTAGTAGTGATGATGATAGTAATAGTGTGATGATGATAACAGATAGTAGTGATAATGATATATAGTAGTGATGATAGATAAAGTGGTGATGATAGATAGTGGTGATGAGATAGTAGTAGTGATGATGATAGTTAGTAGTGATGATGATAGTAGTAGTGATGATGATAGTAGTAGTGATGATGATAGTAGTAGTGATGATAGTAGTAGTGATGATGATAGTAGTAGTGATGATGATAGTAGTAGTGATGATGATAGTAGTAGTGATGATGATAGTAGTAGTGATGATGATAGTAGTGATGATGATAGTAGTAGTGATGATGATAGTATTAGTGATGATGATAGTAGTAGTGATGATGATAGTAGTAGTGATGATGATAGTAGTAGTGATGATGATAGTAGTAGTGATGATGATAGTAGTAGTGATGATGATAGTAGTAGTGATGATGATAGTAGTAGTGATGATGATGTAGTAGTAGTGATGATGATAGTATTAGTGATGATGATCGTAGTAGTAATGATGAGAGTAGTAGTGATGATGATAGTAGTAGTGATGATGGTGAAAGTAGTAGTGATGATGATAGTAGTGATGATGATAGTAGTAGTAATGATAGTGATAGTAGTGGTGATTGATGATAGTAGTAGTGATGATGATGTAGTAGTGATGATGATAGTAGTAGTGATGATGATAGTAGTAGTGATGATGATAGTAGTAGTGTTGATGATAGTAGTAGTGATGATAGTAGTAGTGATGATGATAGTAGTAGTGATGATGATAGTAGTAGTGATGATGATAGTAGTAGTGATGATATTAGTAGTGATGATGATAGTAGTAGTGGTGATGACAGTAGTAGTGATGATGCGATAGTAGTAGTGGTGATGCGATAGTAGTAGTGATGATGCGATAGTAGTAGTGATGATAGTAGTAGTGATGATGATAGTAGTAGTGATGATGATAGTAGTAGTGATGATGATAGTAGTAGTGATGATGATAGTAGTAGTGATGATGATAGTAGTAGTAGTGATGATGATAGTAGTAGTGATGATGATAGTAGTAGTGATGATGATAGTAGTAGTGATGGTGATAGTAGTAGTGATGATGATAGTAGTAGTGATGATGATAGTAGTAGTGATGATGATAGTAGTAGTGATGATGATAGTAGTAGTGATGATGATAGTAGTAGTGATTATGGTGATGGAAGTAGTGATGATGATAGTAGTAGTGATGATGATAGTAGTAGTGATGATGATAGTAGTAGTGATGATGATAGTAGTAGTGAGAATGATAGTAGTAGTGATGATGATAGTAGTAGTGATATGATAGTAGTAGTGATGATGCATAGTAGTAGTGATGATGATAGTAGTAGTGATGATGATAGTAGTAGTGATGATGATAGTAGTAGTGATGATGATAGTAGTAGTGATGATGATAGTAGTAGTGATGATGATAGTAGTGATGATGATAGTAGTAGTGATGATGATAGTAGTGATGATGATAGTAGTAGTGATGATGATAGTAGTAGTGATGATGATAGTAGTAGTGATGATGATAGTAGTAGTGCATGATGATAGTAGTAGTGATGATGATAGTAGTAGTGATGATGATAGAAGTAGTGATGATGATAGTAGTAGTGATGATGATAGTAGTAGTGATGATGATAGGTAGTGATGATGATAGTAGTAGTGATGGATGATAGTAGTAGTGATGATGATAGTATAGTAGTGGATGATGATAGTAGTAGTGATGATGATAGTAGTAGTGATGATGATAGTAGTAGAGATGATTGTGATAGTATTAGTGATGATTGTGATAGTATTAGTGATGAGTGATAGTAGTAGAGATGATTGTGATAGTATTAGTGATGATTGTGATAGTATTAGTGATGAGTGTGATAGTATTAGTGATGATTGTGATAGTATTAGTGATGAGTGTGATAGTAGCAGAGATGATTGTGATAGTAGTAGTGATGATGATAGTAGTAGTGATGATGATAGTAGTAGTGATGATGATAGTAGTAGTGATGATGATAGTAGTAGTGATGATGATAGTAGTAGTGATGATGATAGTAGTAGTGATGATGATAGTAGTAGTGATGATGATAGTAGTAGTGATGATGATAGTAGTAGTGATGATGATAGTAGTAGTGATGATGATAGTAGTAGTGATGATGATAGTAGTAGTGATGATGATAGTAGTAGTGATGATGATAGTAGTAGTGGAGATGATGATAGTAGTAGTGATGATGATAGTAGTAGTGATGATGATAGTAGTAGTGATGATGATAGTAGTAGTGATGATGATAGTAGTAGTGATGATGATAGTAGTAGTGATGATGATAGTGTTAGTGATGATGATAGTAGTAGTGATGATGATAGTAGTAGTGATGATGATAGTAGTAGTGATGATGATAGTAGTAGTGATGATGATAGTAGTAGTGATGATGATAGTAGTAGTGATGATGATAGTAGTAGTGATGATGATAGTAGTAGTGATGATGATAGTAGTAGTGATGATGATAGTAGTAGTGATGATGATAGTAGTAGTGATTATGATAGTAGTAGTGATGATGATAGTAGTAGTGATTATGATAGTAGTAGTGATGATGATAGTAGTGATGATGATAGTAGTAGTGATGATGATAGTAGTAGTGATGATGATAGTAGTAGTGATGATAGTAGTAGTGATGATGATAGTAGTAGTGATGATGATAGTAGTAGTGATGATGATAGTAGTAGTGATGATGATAGTAGTAGTGATGATGATAGTAGTAGTGATGATGATAGTAGTAGTGATGATGATAGTAGTAGTGATGATGATAGTAGTAGTGATGATGATAGTAGTAGTGATGATGATAGTAGTAGTGATGATGATAGTAGTAGTGATGATGATAGTAGTAGTGATGATGATAGTAGTAGTGATGATGATAGTAGTAGTGATTATGGTAATATCTCTTATAATAAAATACACGGGAAATCCCTATGGGCAATTATTTAAGGGGAGGTATTTAGTTTGTTCCCTAGACCTCCATCAAGCTTAAAATTACACCCCCTTGAGTCCCTTTCAAGATAAATTTGTACATTTTTCGATAGAAAAATGTCCCGGCCGAAGGCCGGTTCATCTTAAATTACAGGCTCGCTATCGCTCGCCAGGATTAAATCGACACCTGAATGGCACGAAAGGTCATAAAATTGACAGAAATGGGGCAAAATGTCTTAAAATATCCAAACTACTAGGGCGAAGGTCTTAAAATCTCAAAAGCAATGGGGCTAAACATGAGGGAGAAAGGAGTCAAGAAAAAAATCCCTCAAGTGGAGATCTCCCCTTAAGGATCGCTCTGTATATAAAACACATCACACTCCATTCCCTCGTGTGTGTCAGCTTCATCATCATAGTCCTCTGTTCCCCCTCCCCTTCCTTTCATTATATTTGTCTCTGCCTAACTCATAATTCCACTCTTTAGTATCTCTCTCTCTCTCTCTCTCTACTTCTCTTTTCGCTTTCTACGCTCTACTCTCTCTCCACTATTTATTCTCCCCCTCTCATCCTCTTTCCACTATCTACTCTCTCTCTCTCTCTCTCCCCCTCTACTTCAATTAGTTCTCCGTTTGCCAACCTATTTCAGCATGTTATTCATACACTTAAGCCGATATCACACAAGCGCTGTATCAGGCAATTTACGATGAAAAAGTGTTTTCTCTTAAGTGGGGTAGGGTTTAGTTTTATATCTGGTAATTTATTTATGTATTATTTTGTTTTTAGTGTTATTGTTAGACCTCCATCAAGCTTAGCAAACACACACTCCCTAGACCCCCCCCCCCCCCCTTCCAAGATAAATGTGTACATTTCGTGTCTAAATGGCACGAAAGGTCTTGATGTTATATAAATAGGACGAACTAATGAGCGAACGTCATACAATCTGAAAACTAATGGGGCTAAACATGAGGAAGAGGGAGACCAACAAAACGCCCCATCTCCCCTTAACGAACATTGACGTAGTTTTGCCAGCGAGTCGGGGTTAAGTGAGGGTATTTATTCATAGCTTCACCAGTTTTCTAATTATGGGAGAACACAAAATATAACATAAAACAAAAGAACGGGGAAGATAGTGAGCCAAATAATTATAAATATTGCAACGAAGACCATTAGTTAAAAGAAAATACATATATGTGAAAACTAAAGCTACAAAGATTTAAGGAAAAGTATACATCTGACCAAACTTGAAAGGGGGTACTCTTAAAAATGGAAATTCCGAAAATTGAATCCAGAATACAAAAAGTGGGAGGGGAAACGAAAATTGTATTAAGGAAAATGGAAACAGGAAGGTAGCTTGGAGAGAGAGAGAGAGAGAGAGAGAGAGAGAGAGAGAGAGAGACCTAGAGAGAGAGAGAGAGAGAGAGAGAGAGAGAGAGAGAGAGAGAGAGAGAGAGAGAGAGACCGAGACCTAGAGAGAGAGAGACTGAGAGAGACCATAAGAGAGAAGAGTAGATTTAATGGACGCTACCTGTCATCTCAACCCATGGCGCCATATTCGTCAATTACGAAGAAGCAATGTTTCGATAATGCTGAGAACACCTTTAAATCGTATATATTAGCTATCTTTTGATAATTGTACTTGTAACTGTATGCAAAACATAGACTTCTCAGTAATACAGGGTATTTTGGAATAGTCTGTTAATGCTTTGAGTCATATTAGTTAGTTCAAATAGGACTTCAATGACTATCAACCCTTCTGGAATATTAAGCCAGCACACTGTAAGTCAAGAATACATTACATTAATGAAGTCAACGCACCAGGCGACATAAGTCAAGAATAGCATTAGGATTGGAGCCCCTTTTCGAGAACTCCAGTCCCTTCGCTTCGAGTCGTAGAAGGCCTTCTTGATCTGAGAAAAAAAACGGACCGTAACACTATTACAACAACATATCGTCGTCGTCTGTAGTGTTAGTAAAGACATTAGCAATCGGCTTCATGTAAATATATATTGGTTTACTTAAGAATGGGAAACGTAGTAGTAGCAGTAGTATTTAATGAGAAAGGGAATGTTACCTATTGTAAACAGTTTGGAATAGCAAAGCAATTGATAAAGTCAAAATGTGTGTTGATCTGAAATGACAACTTCGTAATATTGACAAAGTTGTCGTAAAGGAATGGGGAAATGGTTGCTATTGGATAGATTGTGGTGATAGTGATGGTAGTGGTGATGTGGTAGTGGTGATAGTGATGGTAGTGGTGATAGTGATGGTAGTGGTGATAGTGATGGTAGTGGTGATGTGGTAGTGGTGTTAGTGATGGCAGTGGTGATATGGTAGTGGTGATAGTGATGACAGTGGTGGTGATGTGGTAGTGGTGATATGGTGGTGATGGTGAGGATGGGTAAATACGATCTCAATAAACCCCGTTAGTTCCATAGGTATTTCTTAAACTGCATAAAATCATCTTATTATAGCCTGAATTATAGGTAAAAAGGCATCATGGTGCTGAAGGGGTTAAACCTTATAAAATCGTTAAGCGACAACCATGATAAAATGTAAATAACACCAAATAACTTTATGAGCAAATATGTGAGATCATCTAAGGGAGACCAACTCTGACCCCAACGTAGTCCCTTGAATTTGGCTCTCTGTCACTCTTCTGGCTTTGGGGTAGACACTCGTTACTGTCTGTTTGTCTTTTGTCTTCATACACACAGATACAAAAAGTATATCGTATATTATTTCATATTTTTTCGCCAACCAACTTTACTTCTAAACTCAATTAATGAAATCAACAAATACATGTACGGCACTCCAAGGATTCGAACCTATAGGATACTCACACCGAAATTCCGCGCATTTATGCAAAATCTGAGGGGTGGTGAAGTGTCGTAGTAATCAGGAGAGAGAAAGAGAGAAAGAGAGGGAGACGTATAATATCCTAAACTTCATCGTGATACCAGCTTCATTATGCATGCAATTTTCCGAAGAAATCGACAATTGGGTAGTAGAGGCGAAGAGGACACTCACACACACTCTCTCTCTCCTTTGCTTCGATTGTTTCACTTGTCATGATGTAGGCGAAATTATTCAGAGTGGCTTTGGCATCCATGGAACATTCGGATATATTTACCTGTTGCAGCATCCACATCCACAACCAAAGACAAGTACTGTACAGCTATAACGGACATGCATTGCTTATTATTTGGTTTCGAAGAGCCAGCAATCCATATCTGTAAAACATATGAAAAAACACCAATAATGGGAAGGGCTACTTAGGCTGGTATCACAAGAGCACCTTTCCCATAACATTTATCGTCAACACCGATCTGGCAGCTTATTAGACATATATTAAATATATTACTGTGACCTAAACTATTCTAGTTTCCGACACTAATGCAAAGGACTGGAGCTCTTAAACAGAGGCTCAAATATCGACTTTTCTTCCTGTCTTATGTTGGCTTTATAATCTTGAAGGGATAGCAGCCTTTTAAGTTATATTTCAATTAAATAATGTATACAATAACAGATACGAATGCCAGAGATCCCAGTCTGTCAACTTACAACACAGACGACGGACGAGCCTGCTGACCTGATATTTTCGCTATTACACACTATATATATATATATATATATATATATATATATATATATATATATATATATATATATATATATATATATATATATTTATTAATAATTTTTTTAATTTGCTCGCTAGACCTCCATCAAGTTTAGAAAATACCCCCCCAAGACTTCCTTTCAATATACATTTATACATTTTACGGTAGAAAAATTTCCCGGCCAAAGGCCAGCTCCTTCTAAAATGACAGGCTCGCAATCGCTCGCCAGGAGAAAATCGACACCTAAATGGCACAATAACTCTTAATATTGACAAAGAAATGGGGTGAAAAGTCTCACAATCGCCAAACTAACGGAACGAACGTATTATAACCCCAAAACCTATATGCTAAACATGAGGGAAAAGGGGGTCCTGAAAAAGAGACTATCTTCCCCTTAAATATTCGCACACATGAGAATTGCAGGAACATCGGTGCATGCAGTGAACTTGGTATATTATTTGTCGGCACTAGAATCCAAACAATATTTTGAGTTATTTTCTCGGGAACTTAGCGACTAATTCTCGACAACAAATCACCATGGAGCTGTAATAAGAGATCAATTTAATGAGGATCACACCAACGTGCAATGGTAAGCTTGGAATACATACACGTTTCTAGAAAAACAAGTGCTGAAATCACGAGCAGAAATCCTCACCCAATACAAAAAATCATGTTGCTGATTTGGGCGTGCCCTAGGCTACCCCTCCCCGCTCCGGTAACCCCCCCCCCCCCTCCAAACCGAGTTGTTTGCCTCGCTCGCCCGCCCGTGGGGTAGTTTATAATTTATCAGAACTCCATTACTTTTTGGCTTTTGTTGTTTTTGTTTTGTTTTGCGAAGTACATCTTGACCAAGAGATTTTTTTTATAAATAATATGTTACCTGTAATATACATGTAACCAGGGTGTCAATCCATTTAAGTTTGATTGTGTTACTAGTAGCTAGCACCAAGCTATTACTAGTTCTGTCTGGCGTTACCGTACAAGCGGGACGAGCACGAGCGCCGAAGGCGCGATCCTTAGGGGGGTCCGGGGGCATGCCCCCTCGGATTTTTTTTTAGAAATTAGGTGCCAAAAACAGCATTTCCTGGCATCTGAAGACGGCTAAAAAGGACTAACAAAGGACTGAAAAATACTGTTAAAAACAACTTTTTGATTATGAGCACACCTTTGCTTATCATGACCGTGGTCCGTAGGTTACTTGGTAAGGTGTCGAACCAAGAATTTATTTTTTATTTTTTCTAGGTTATGTGAATGAGGGAGACAAAAGCCTTAGCCTAGCCCTTCCTAGGCCTATTATCAAGGGCCGTGTCACCTCTCTAAATATGTATTTCCTCATTAAATGATTTATCAAAAGACACATCACATGAAAATTTAGCTGAAAAGCCATGTTTTTTCTAATAAAAACTCAAGATGTTGCACTTATTGAAATGTACTGTGCATACTATAGGCTAGGCTATCTGATAACCTGCAGCATAAACTAGGCTATAGCCTAGTTCTCAGAATATCAGCCATTACCCTAGAGGCCTATCCTAGTTCTAGTGATATCACTGATATTTGACAAATTGACAGAGTAAACAGGCTAAATTTAGGAAACAAAATCACAATCACATGGCCCCTATGTTATTGAAGATATTGTGCACATTTAACAGACAGCCATTATTATGCACTTCATATCTTGTACTCTAGTCATGGCTGATAACATTCTCCTATATACTATGTTCAAACTGGTTTATAAGAGCTAGAATAAACGTTTAAAATGTCTACATCATTTCACACTTCCTGGGAACATTAAAATGGCCGACTGAATATTAAAATATTATTGGAAACACTCAACTAGTAACTAGTAAAATTTATTAGTTTGCCCAAGATCTCAAGACGTCTCAATGGAGGTGAAGTTGTGTCCATATTTGAGGCTCACAAACCTAAGATTGACACTGAATTGCAGTTTTAATTATACGAAACTCTATACCTTTGTGCATGTCCTTACCAATAACAAAGCTCTAAATGTGTAAATTAAATGATCCACAACGTATTTTCTGAAGATTGAGATTTCATTGTGACGAATCCACTGGTGGTAAATTCAACTAAGTTGTAATATTAGAATTTTTACCACAACATATTTTTCATTATTACTCATTAATTTGATCATGATTATAGCCTAGTTTAAATTATCCCTGAATTACCATGCAATTTACTAGCTAATTATCAAGTAGTTAATATAATTATGAGCCTATATATTATTATATATATTTTGTTTTCAAAAGCATATACAGAATCATAAGAATGGACCATGAATTAGAGTTTCTTGGTAAACAATGAACGTCGCCGGCCGCCGATCTTAATATCGGGACTAAATAAATTACTCGCCAAAATTAAAGAGGTTTACATATTTTATGAAACTAATTTCACTTACTGAACTATAATTATTTTAATATACTCTGCGAGTTTAACAAATGATCTATTATTGCCATATAATGATACAAAATAGGCTCAGTACCGATATTGTGTTAGTCTTCTTGGCAGTGGTACGGTCGTGGTAGTGAAATTATATGCTTGCATAATTATATAACAGTGATTTTACCAGTCTTATCTTAGAAATATATAATGTATCGGTGTAAAAAAATTATAATAAGATATGAGAGCAATGCTTACCAAGTAATTCATAGTGTGACATTCGTTTGATAGCTGGACAATTGGTGTGAAATAAAGTTGTGCTCTAGGCTGTGCAAGTTAGTGGTACCGGTAGCCTAATGGCCATACAAAATTAATAGTGGGTATTATTTTGTGAATTTGAACAGAATTTCTCACGGATTTAATGGTGTGTGGAGGTGATGCAGTTAATATGGTAAGTTTAGCCTATATTGTAGCTTGTTAATGCCAGCCAAATATTGTTAGTAGGGCCTAGTTGGTGGAACTTCAATTGCGTTACTAGGCTACTCCAAATTTCGACCTCGATTGACACCCTGCAAGTAACATAGGCCTATGTATAACAAATTACATAACTAAATTGTCAATATACATATAAATTGTCAATATACATAGCCCCTATAAATATGATACTTAGAGAAATATAAAATATAATAAATAGCCTATATAGAACATATAAAGTATTGATGTATTCACCTTGTTTGTTTGGTAGAAATCCATCAATATTTAGGTGGTCCAAGGTAGGGTAGGTGAGGGTGGGGCGGTGCATTCCGAGGCAGGCGCACCTGGCACACCTGGTGCACTCCGAGGCTGGTGCACCTTGGTGGCCGAGTGTCTTACTGAGAGTGCCAGGCCTGGAAGTGTTCAGGGGAACACAAACCAGGCAATTCAGGGCAGGCACAGGGTGCACATCCGGATAATTGTGGTCTACATCAGGAAAAATGGTGGGTCTTTGATCGGCAAGAGTCTGCCATGAGTGTGAAACAAGGGGTAGACGGTCCTGGCAATGGCGACCCCATAACACTCGTGTCTGACTCGTCAATATCATAGTCAGTTTCGCCACTACTACTCGCTTGGCTGTCATTTTCAGGCATATATTCTTCATCATCGTCAGATACTGATATATCTGACTGAGTAGCATTGTCATCTGAGCCTTCAAACTCACTGATCTAGGTCCATATCACTCGCAGAATCACTGTCCGAGGCCGCCATGGTGCAATAAGTAATCTAGTACACCCTATGCATGCGGAGGTGTGAGAGAGACTGGCGGGCATGTCCCACTCCCAAGGCCAGGGATACAGCAGGGCCAGTCGGTTGCTAGGCAACCGAGGTTCAACTTGAGCTTGATGCCATGATTCATTATAGTTATATATTATATAACTTGATATAGGTTAATATATATCATAGTTTGTAATATAAACAATGAATAGGGTATAATATGCCCCCCACCACAAAATTGAGTCATTGGCATAATGTCATAACTCATGCCAGAGCCATGACAAGAGTAATGACGTCAGAGTCTTAGTTGCCATAACTACAACATAATATGTGATCATAGTAATCCCCTAACCGCACATGGTAACCCCCTATGCACCCCTATATAGTTCAGGTTTACTCCCTTTAACCTGAGGGGTACGCGGTTCCTCCCCCGTACTTTATAGAGGTTTATGGGGGTAAACTTTTGTGGAATTCGGTAGTGAAGGGGGGGTGTCACCGGCTTGTTATATATTTCTCTCCTTTTCACTTTCCCTGGCTTATAATTATCCATTCGGCCCAATTCAGCTAACTGTTTTAACGAGGTGTATTGATAGCGCCTCTTAATTATCCCAGCCACCTGATTGTGCGTGCGTCTGTTTGTCTGTCTCTGTTTGTCGGTTTTCTCTCTTCCTCTTTCTTGGTCGCTTCGTTATCCGTCTCATTATTCTTCCTCTTCCTATTCTATCTTTGTCACTTCATTCATCTCCTCTTTCCTTCTTCATCCTTATATTCTAGCTCTTCCTTCCTCACCTCCTCCTTTTCCCCCTCTTCTTCTTATTTTTCCCTGCTCTTCCATACCCCTTCTTCTTCTCAGATCAGATGAGATGAAGTACTGAGGGATAAGCCTTTACAACGGCACCTCGTATTTACATTCTACTTATCCTATTTTTCTGAAGCGTGTAGAGAGGGGAGAAGGGTTGTTGCAGAGAGAGGAAGCTGTTGGAGTGGCTTCTTCTTCTTCTCCTCCTCCTCCTCCCCCAGTATAATCACGTACTACCTTGACTGGTAAATTATCGTGTATAATTAATTAGTGTGTTTATAGTGGCTCTGCATTTATCTTCCCCGACAAATTGTTTATGTCTGTCTCTGTGTGTGTTTGTTTGTCTTTGTTGGTTTGTCAGTGTGTCTGTCTGTCTGTTTTTGTTTGTGAGAGAGTCCGTCTGTCTGTCTTTGTTTGTTAGTGTGTCTGTCTGTCTTTGTTTATCAGTGTGTCTGTCTGTGTTTCTGTGTTTGTCAGTCTGTCTTTGTTTATCAGTCTTTTCAACTCTGTATCGCTAGTCCCGATAAACCCCCTGTTAATAAGTATTTCTAACATATTATGTGTACACTTATATTGTCGGCTCAATCTACTTGTAGGCCTACACATAAACCTACAAATGTTATAAAATGTCTATCCATGAACTCACCAGTACAGATAGACAGATAGATAAATAGTTTATTACTTACTTTACACTTATGGTAGTCCATCGTAGTCCGATGATGACGTTCCCTTCCCGCAAAGCAGTAAGAGAAAACCTGCGCATAGAAGAGTTTAGAGTGCCGAGGGAGGTGCGCAGTTCCAACTTCACTATCTTGGTACTGAACAGAGGTTGCTGATGGCAAGGGGGTTACCCAAGACGACCAGCTCCTGCTCAATACTGCAGGCAGTGCAGGGGACTGCCGGGATTCCAGTTTGTCGGAAACCGCCAGGACGTGACCCCGTCTGCCGTTCTCTCAGGGTGTGCTCCCCTAGCCTTTGTCTTACTAGACTAAACCACAAGGCAGTGGGTGTGTGCGGTTGTTGGTAGATGACAAGGATGCACATCATACCTCTGGGGGCCACCGCATGCCCCGAGATCCCCTATTGATGTAGCCTGGGGTCGCAAGACACCCAGTTACCGTGTGTGGCCCCGGGGAGGCACAATAGGAGTCTTGGTGATGGAGAGGCTATGTACTGTACTGGTAGAGGGAGACTTACGCACTCGGCTCCCCTTTTCACCACAAGGGTTAGCCAGCGGCAGCAGCTGAAAGCGTCCTCATTCAGACTCCTGCCTCCTCCTGCCTTGCCTGTCCTCAGTCCTCCCGACCTCGCCACTGCCCGCTAACCTTTCCTACCTCCCCGTCCCCAAACTCGCCCACATGTGTGTCTCTAACTAATCTCTCTCTCTCTCTCTCACACACATACATACACACACACACACACAAAACTGAACTAGAAACTGTCAAACTGCAAACAACACACATTCGTATGTTTACAACGGCACTGTTCAGAGTGGCGCCGTTTTCTTTGCGTTCACGGCTGCTTTAATAAATAAATACGAGGTTATGTTATCTATTTGGGATATGAGCTAATTATTATATATTCTACTAATGTAACGGTTGATTATATATGGTGGAAGGGTTTCGTTAACAAAAATAATATATTGGTAATTTTTCTGGTCAACTGTGAACGCTGCGGAGTCTGATCTAGAACTTCTAGAAGCTTCTGCGGGGTCCCGAATGATGACGTCACGAAGGCGGGAAATTCAGACTTGTCGCGCAGCCTTGGGGGGAGGAGGCGCCATCTTTGATCCACAGTTTTTATCTTATTTTCGCGGTTTGGTGACTCACGGAGACTTTAAAGTAGACTTGTTGATTACTAAAGACGATGTGTGTTATTTATTTAGTGATTTAGTGTGACGAAGTGGTCAATTGACGAAATAGAAGGGTGGAAGTGAGCCCCCCGCAATTCCGAGGTCACCATATTGAAAGGTTGGTTATTAAACTCTTTCATTACTTTATTCTGGCTATCATTAAGCGATTTTGGGAGATGGTTTCGGTAATGATGACTAGTTGTTATGATGGTGGTGATGACTGGTGGTGGTGATGAGTATAGTGATAATTATGGTGGTGATTAATGTAGGGGTGATGATTATGGTGGTGATTAATATTTTGGTGATTGTGGTGATGATGAGTAGTGAGGTTGATTATGGTGGTGATGATTATAGTGGTGATGAGTGCTTGTGATGATTATGGTGGTGATTGTGATGAATAGTGATGAGTAGTGATGATTATGGTGGTAAGTGTAGTGATAATTATGGTGGTGATGAGTAGTGATGATGACTGGTGGTGATGAGTAGTAATGATTATGGTGGTGATGAGTGTAGTGATTATTATGTTGGTGATGACTGGTGGTGATTAATAGTGATGAGTGTAGTGATTATGGTGGTGATGAGTAGTGATGATGACTGGTGGTGATGAGTGTAGTGATGATTATGGTGGTGATGTGTGTAGTGATGATGACTGGTGGTGATGAGTAGTGATGATGACTGGTGGTGATGAGTGTAGTGATGATTATGGTGGTGATGTGTGTAGTGATGATGACTGGTGGTGATGATTATGGTGGTGATGAGTAGTGATGATGACTGGTGGTGATGAGTGTAGTGATGATTATGGTGGTGATGTGTGTAGTGATGAGTATGGTGGTGATGATTGTGGTGGTTATTACTGTGATGGTGATTACACTAGTGATGATAATATCCTAAGTTATAATTACCTCTCCAAATACATTAATGACGGTAGTCTTTATTTGGCCGATATGCTGCTCAAAATTGCGCCAAATTCGTTGCGTTCGCTGTTGCTTAAATTAATAAATATAATTTAATTTAATGCATTTCGGACATGAACAAATTATGTTATGTTCTACTAATGCAAAGGTTAATTATATAAGGCGGAAGGGGTTGTCTAAAAAAATATTGCATCGGAAATTGTTCTGGTCAACTGAACAGTTCGCTGGCGAGTCCCGGGTGATGACGTCACGAGGGCGGGAAATTCAGATTTGTCGCGCAGCCTTGGGGGAAGGAGGCGCCATCTTGGATCCACAGTGTTTCCCTTATTTTCCCGAATTAGTGACTCGTGGAGACTTTAAAGTGGACTTGGCGATTACTAGAGACGATTTTGTTTGTTTATTAAGTGTTATAGTGTGAAGCGAACTGGTGAATTGACGATATCGATGGGTGGAAGTGATCAACCCGCTATTCCGTGGTCACCATAATGAAAGGTTGGTTATGTTTGACTAATATATTTTTTTTAGCGTAATATACTCTTTCAATTCTTTATTCTGGCTATCATTAAACGATTTTATTGAGCACAAGACTATTTGGTGGTGATGGGTTTAGTGGTGATGAGTATAGTCATGATGAGAGTAGCCTATTGATGTTTGTAGTGGTGATGAGTGTAGTGATTTATGGTGGTGAGTGTAGTGAGGATTGTGGTGGTGATGAGAGTATTGATGTTTGTGGTGGTGATGAGTGTAGTGATTATTATGGTGGTGATGATGAGTGGGGTGGTGCTGAGTTTAGTGATGATTGTGGTGGTGATGAGTGTATTGATGATGATTATGGTGGTGGCGATGAGTGTATTGATGATGATTATGGTGGTGATGAGTGTATTGATGATTATTGTGGTGATGATAAGTGTAGTGGTGATAATGGTGGTGACGAGTGTATTGATGATGATTATGGTGGTGATGATTGTGGTAGTGATAAGTAGTGGTGATAATGGTGATTAGTGTATTGATGATTATGGTGGTGATGAGTGTATTGATGATGATTATGGTGGTGATGAGTGTAGTGGTGATGATTATGGTGGTGATGATTGTGGTGGTGATAATGGTGGTGATGAGTGTATTGATGATTATGGTGGTGATGAGTGTATTGATGATTATGGTGGTGATGAGTGTATTGATGATGCTTGTGGTGGTGATAATGGTAATGATGAGTGTATTGATGATGATTATGGTGGTGATGATTGTGGTGGTGATGATTATGGTGGTGATGAGTGTATTGATGATGATTGTGGTGGTGATGAATGTATTGATGATGATTATGGTGGTGATGTTTGTGGTGGTGAGTGTATTTATGATGATTGTGGTGGTGATAATGGTAATGATGACTGTATTGATGATTATGGTGGTGATGATTGTGGTGGTGATAAGTGTAGTGGTGATGAGTGTATTGATGATGATTATGGTGGTGATGATTGTGGTAGTGATAAGTGTAGTGGTGGTGATGAGTGTATTGATGATGATTATGGTGGTGATGATTGTGGTAGTGATAAGTGTAGTGGTGATAATGGTGATGATGATTATGGTAGTGATGAGCGTATTGATGATGATTATGGTGGTGATGATTGTGGTAGTGATAAGTGTAGTGGTGATAATGGTGGTGATGAGTGTATTGATGATGATTATGATGGTGATGATTGTGGTAGTGATAAGTGTAGTGGTGATAATAGTGATGATGAGTGTATTGATGATGATTATGGTGGTCATGATTGTGGTAGTGATAAGTGTAGTGGTGATAATGGTGGTGATGAGTGTATTGATGATGATTGTGGTAGTGATAAGTGTAGTGGTGATAATGGTGGTGATGAGTGTATTGATGATGATTATGATGGTGATGATTGTGGTAGTGATAAGTGTAGTGGTGATAATGGTGGTGATGAGTGTATTGATGATTATGGTGGTCATGATTGTGGTAGTGATAAGTGTAGTGGTGATAATGGTGGTGATGAGTGTATTGATGATGATTATGGTGGTGATGATTGTGGTAGTGATAAGTGTAATGGTGATGAGTGTATTGATGATGATTATGGTGGTGATGATTGTGGTAGTGATAAGTGTAATGGTGATGAGTGTATTGATGATGATTATGGTGGTAATGATTGTGGTAGTGATAAGTGTAGTGGTGATAATGGTGATGATGAGTGTATTGATGTTGATTATGGTGGTGATGATTGTGGTAGTGATGAGTGTAGTGGTGATGATGAGTGTATTTATGATGGTGATGATTGTGGTAGTGATAAGTGTAGTGGTGATGAGTGTATTGATGATGATTATGGTGGTGATGATTGTGGTAGTGATAAGTGTAGTGGTGATAATGGTGATGATGAGTGTATTGATGATGATTATGGTGGTGATGATTGTGGTAGTGATAAGTGTAGTGGTGATAATGGTGATGATGAGTGTATTGATGATGATTATGGTGGTGATGATTGTGGTAGTGATAAGTGTAGTGGTGATAATGGTGATGATGAGTGTATTTATGATGGTGATGATTGTGGTAGTGATAAGTGTAGTGGTGATGAGTGTATTGATGATGATTATGGTGGTGATGATTGTGGTAGTGATAAGTGTAGTGGTGATAATGGTGATGATTGTGGTAGTGTAGTGGTGATAATGGTGATGAGTGTATTGATGATTATGGTGGTGATGATTGTGGTGGTGATAAGTGTAGTGGTGATAATGGTGATGATGAGTGTATTGATGATGATTATGGTGGTGATGATTGTGGTAGTGATAAGTGTAGTGGTGATAATGGTGGTGATGAGTGTATTGATGATGATTATGATGGTGATGATTGTGGTAGTGATAAGTGTAGTGGTGATAATGGTGGTGATGAGTGTATTGATGATGATTATGTGGTGATGATTGTGGTATTGGTACTGATTGCATATGGGCCGCATGGTCATAATTATGCAGTTTCCCGCGATCTTATGACATTATGTTCTTATGTAATTGGGGTTGGATGTGACAGGGATCTGCCTTGTGTGGGCCGATCGGCTTTTTGCAGACTCCCATTTTCTTATGTTCTCATGTTCTTATGAAAAGGTAAGCCTCTATAACGATACCCCCCACCCCCTTTCTGTCTCTCTCTCTCTCTCTCTCTCTCTCTCTTTCCTACGATGGGATGGGTGGGTGGGTCTCTCTCTCTCTCTCTCTCTCTCTCTCTCTCTCTCATATCTCTCTCTCTCTCTCTCTCTCTCTCTCTCTCTTCAGGTCAAGCATCAGTAGTATATAATATTTCTCAACTTCGTTCTTTACTATAAATTTCCCAGTAGAAGTTCTGCTGGGGAATTAGAAAACTCAGATTGTGAGACAGATCTAGGTGTGCTTGTTAGCAATGATTTGAAACCTAGAGAACAGGGTATAATAAGTGTTCGTAACAAGGCAAACAGGATTATCGGGTTTTATTATATTACTTATCTAGTCAACGCTACAACATACACGTTAAGGGGGGTGAACTGCTTTTTGTTATTTCTGTCATTTTCTCTCTTTCTCTGGCTTGTATCCATTCGGCCCCATTCAGCCAACTATTTTAAGACGTTTATCCCCATCTAGGTGTCAGCATTATATGAAGAAATCCTTCGGAGACTTTTTCTATCGAAAAATGTACAAATTTAGCCTGCTGTCAAACAAAACTAAAAAAATATGCTGGATCGCTACCGCTCACCAGTAAAAAATTGACACCTGGATGGGGATAAACGTCTTAAAACAGTAGGCTGAATGGGGCCAAATGGATACAAGCCAGAGAAAGATAGAAAAGGACAGAACCAAAACAGGTCACCCCCCTTAATGTTGCACTTCACACATTTGCTATACGTAACTTGCTACTTTGTCAGCAGCAGTAAATTACATAACTAATCTGTATTTCGTATGTTTGTCACCTGCTAGTTATAGGGTCAACTTTGTATCTTCCATGTACCGTCTTGGTGGTATAATGGTTAAGGGGAGGTATTTAGTTTGTACCCTAGACCTCCAGCAACTTTAAAATTACACCCCCTTGAGTCCCTTTCAAGATTAATTTGTACATTTTTCGGTAAAAAAATGTCCCGGCCGAAGGCCCTTTTCTCTTAAGTTACAGGCTCGCTATCGCTCGCCAGGATAAAATCGACACCTGAATAGCACGAAAGGTCTTAAAATGGGGTGAAAGTTCTTAAAATCGCCAAACTAACGGGGCAAACATCTTAAAATCTCAAAAGCAATGGGGCTTTACATGAGAGAGAAAGGGGTCAAGAAAAAAGTCTCAAGTGGATATCTCCCCTTAAGGTGTCTAAAAATCTGTGTGTGATAACCCGGGTTTGAATCCCGGTGGATCACATATTTGCTTTCATTAATTTCATTGGAGGTGTTTGGTGTTGTGGTGAAATTAATTAAAAATAGATTCCATGGATATTTTTATACATCACACGGTATTTCTTTTGTTTCGTATGGTTATCTTTTGTTGTATCTTTAATCAACTCTGCATCTTCCTTATTTCATTTGTTCCGTGTCCCCTGAGCAATGTCGTGTATATCCTGGCGAAGCTCACTCCCTTTTTCCTATCCTGCGATATTCAATTCAATGTCCCTTTCTTTCTCATACATACCGGTATATCGCTTACAAATCTGTCTTCATATGTTAAGGGGAGGCAGACCGTTTTTCTGGACCCCCCTTCTCCCTAATGTTTAGCCCCACTAGTTTTGATATGTCTACCCATGAACTCACCAGTGCACACACACACACACAGGCACACGCACACACACATAGGAACACACACACACAGACACACACACACACATAGGAACACACACATGCACACACACACACAATATGGCCATCATGTCACCCTTTGATCGTACCACCATCAAACAGCCAACCATTACACTGTCATGTATGTCAATTATGTCACCCATCATGTGTGTTTGGTGATGTGTGTGGGTGTGGGTGTATGCAATTATCTGTATTATGTGTGTATGTGTTTCTCTGTGTGTGTTTGTGTACTGCATATAGATGTGTTTATGTGTTTGAATTTTGCATATGTGTGAATTTTCCGTGTATGTTTGCTTCTTCGTTTGTTGTGTGTGTGTGTGTGTTTGTTTCTTTGCACCAGTGTGTTTAGGTTTTAGTACACCTGGAGTCAATAGTTTGCCACCAACCTATGTGACAAACGAGGTGATTAAACTATTTGCGAATTTCAAGCTATAAGGAAGTTGAAGCCATACATATCGATATCATTAAAAATACATTAAAATACAGGTTTCTCGTGGATAGATGTTATGTTAGATATCATGTTACGTTATTATTAAATGGGCATTCTGTTATAGCTTAATATCTACAGCTCCAACTTGCTTATACCTCAAAAGTCGCAGGTGTTCAACTTAAGGGGAAATTTCCACTTGAGGGATTTTTTTCTTGACCCCTTTCTCCCTCATGTCTAGCCCCATTGCTTTTGAGATTTTAAGACGTTTGCCCCATTAGTTTGGTGATTTTAAGAATTTTCGCCCCATTCTGTCAATTTTAAGACCTTTCCTGCCATTTAGGTGTCGATTTTATCCTGGCGAGCGATAGCGAGCCTGTAATTTAAGAGTAACCGGCCTTCGGCCGGGAAATTTTTCTACCGAAAAATGTACAAATTTATCTTGAAAGGGGGTCAAGGGGGTGAAATTTTAAGATTGCTGGAGGAGTAGGAAACAAACTAAAAACCTTCCCTTAAAGACTATACAACTATCCTTGAGACTCCTAACTTCTTTCCAGTCACCTTTTATCTACATTTTCGCTCGTATAAGATTGTCAGTGTAATGCGTATTAAATCTATTGAGGCTTCCTAAGCTGAGTAATAGCGTCTAATAATAACCAGAAACAAACCGAATTAACGATATTATAAGCCAGGGATATAAAGCTGTATTATTGGCCCCACAGCAGGTAGATCAGTGAGAAGGAATGAACCCCCAAAAGCCCTAACCACACCGCGGAGTGGCAAACGGCCGAAGTTGGTGGAATGGCCGAAGTTGCTGTAACGTGTTGGAGAAATGGTTGTGGGGGGAGGTGGTGGTGGAGGGAAGTGGGGTGGTAGAGGTATTGGGAGGGGAAGGTGGGGTGGTAGAGGTATTGGGAGGGGGAGGTGGAGTGGTAGAGGTATGGGGAGGGGGAGGTGGGGTGGTAGAGGTATGGGGAGGGGGAGGTGGGGTGTTAGAAGTATGGGGAGGGGGAGGATGTTGTGTAGCGAGGTGGGGTGGTAGAGAGAAATATGGGGAGGGGGAGGTGGTGGAGCGAGAAACACAGTAGGGGAGTTGAGGGTGATAGAGGTGGTGGAGCGAGAAACACAGTAGGGGGAGGTGGTGTAGCATGCAGATTAGTGGGGGAGCCGGTGACATAGGGTAGGTGAAACGTCAGGGTCAAGAGAGACATACAGGTAGAGTGGGGAGAGGTTAGACACGCAAAGGGGAGAAGGGAGAGGCTTGGAGGGAGGGGTGAAGTAAGAGATAACGAGAGGTGCAGAGGGAGAAGAGAAGTATGAGCGGAGAAGATATACAGACCGAAAGGAGATAGCTAAAGAGAGAGGGGGGGGGGGAGAATGTAAAAAAAGTATCCAAATTTAGTGTACTGGTAACATGCTGGAAACCCATTATTGGAGTGTTGGTGTTGCGTACAAATAAAGTAGTGAATCCTAGTGTATGAGGTGCACAGTGAGTGGAGAAGAAAGTACAGAGAGAGAGAGAGAGAGAAGGTGAGATGGTATATGATGACAGGGTAATGATAGGAGACAAGAAAAAGAGGGACATACGAGAGGAAGGAATATAGTTACGAGAAGAAAGGGGATATGTGGACAAATATTGGTGTGTGACAGGCAGGTGTAGAAGAATAACACAGGAAATGAAACGGTAGGAAATTGAGGGAGTTGAACAATAGAAGGAAAGGAAATATACGATAGGAAAGAAAATTATGATAGGGTAGAAGAAATAGGAAATTGGAACACATGCGGGAAGGGGAAAGTCATATATATCGGATTATGAAAAGCGGGAAAATAGGAACAGGGGAAAAGGAATCAATTTAATAGGACAAGGAAGAAAACCAATATCGGAACGTAGGAGGTCAAATTTGGCTCGAACGTCCCTTGATGTTGGCCCTGTCACTCTTTCAACTATGGGGGAGGCACTCGCTATAGCCAGCTCTGCCTTTTGCCTCCCTCACTCACATAGAAAAAAAAAAAAATGCTTCAAAATCCGTGTGTCCAGGCATTTTGGCTCGAACGTCCCTTGATTTTGGCCCTGTCACTCTTTCAACTATGGGGGAGGCACTCGCTATAGCCAGCTCTGACCTTTTGCCTCCCTCACTCACATAGAACAAACAAAAAATTGTCTTTTAGCTTTCCTCTGTTGCATAATCCTGCATTGTTGTTTCCATAATCAACTCTCATGCTTTTGTTGACTTTGGTTTGCTGGAAAGTGTATTATTGTTTTGATGAGTGGGCTAGAGACAATGGCATCCAAGTGTACATACGGTAATCAGTGGAATCCAAGAGTAAAAGGGTTGGTACTAACATAAAAGGGTTGGTACCAACATAAAAGGGTTGGTACCAACATAAAAGGGTTGGTACCAACATAAAAGGGTTGGTACCAACATAAAAGGGTTGGTACCAACATAAAAGGGTTGGTACTAACATAAAAGGGTTGGTACCAACATAAAAGGGTTGGTACTAACATAAAAGGGTTGGTACTAACATAAAAGGGTTGGTACCAACATAAAAGGGTTGGTACCAACATAAAAGGGTTGGTACTAACATAAAAGGGTTGGTACCAACATAAAAGGGTTGGTACCAACATAAAAGGGTTGGTACTAACATAATATGTCGGTCAACACTTTCCCACCTACAGGCGAAGTATTGTTCTCGGTTTATCAATATGACACTCTCTCTATGTTTCTATCCCTCTTTATCCATAGCAGTCTACCCTATCTATCTATCTATCTATATAATATATATATATATATATATATATATATATATATATATATATATATATATATACATTGTTGTCCTGTATAATTCACAAGAGCTTCTTGTTAAAAATATAACTGTTCGGTGGGTGATAGGGAGATATGCCCGAATTCTAACTGTTATTAGTGTTTGCAAAGTATATAATTATTACCAGTTAAATAACAAAAATGGGGTTTACTAAATCTGAACTTCGGGTTTCTGTTCTGTGGAGAGATTACAGAGTAGAGGTTGTGGATTAGTAGTTATGAAGTAGATGAGGTTAAGGGGAGGTATTTAGTTTGTTCCCTACGTTTTCATCAATCTTAAAATTACACCCCCTTGAGCCCCTTTCAAGATAAATATGTACATTTTTCGGTAGAAAAATGTCCCGGCTGAAAGCCGGTTCCTCTTAAATTACAGGCTCGCTATCGCTCGCCAGGATAAAATCGACACCTAAATTGCACGAAAGGTCTTAAAATTGACAGAAATGGGTTGAAAGTTCTTAAAATCATCAAAATAATGGGGCGAACGTCTTACAATTAGAAAAGCAATGGGGCTAAACATGAGGGAGAAAGGAGTCAAGAAAAAACTCCCTCAAGTGGAAATCTCCCCTTAAATGTATGCATGTCAGAAATGGATCAAGTTTGATCTGACACGCTAAGCAGTAATAGACAGAAGGAATGTGAGGAAGTAGGGGTAATTTTTTAGTCTACTTATTTAATTAGTTAAATATGTCTTGATAGCGTAATGCATAGTGCGCGGAATTTCGATGTGAGTATCCTGGGTTCGAGTCCTCGGAGTGCCACATGTATTTGTTGATTTCATTAATTGAGTTTAGATGTGAAGTTGGTTGGTGTCAAAAACAATAATTATATAGTAACCTCACTATAGACCTCCTTCAAGCCACAGTAGACCCCCTTCAAGATATATTTGTACATCTTTCGGTAGAACAATATCCAGAATTACAGGCTCTCTATCACTCGCCAGGAAAAAGAAATCGACACCTAAGTGGCACGAAAGGTCCTGATATTGACAAGGAAATGTGGCGATTTTTGTTTATATCACTAAAAACTAATGGAATGAACGTCTTAAAATCTCAAAGCTAATGGGACTAAACATGAGGAAGAAAAACAACTACCTATCCCTTAAGGGGAGATTCCACTTGAGATATTTTTTTCTGGACCCCTTTCTCCCTCATGTTTAGCCCATTGCTTTTGAGATTTTAAGACGTTCGCCCTAGTAGTTTGGACATTTTAAGACATTTTGCCACATTACTGTCAATTTTAAGACTTTTCGTGCCATGAAGGTGTCGATTTTTTTCCTGGCGAGCGATAGCGAGCCTGTAATTTAAGAGCAACCGGCCGGCCGGGAAATTTTTCTACCGAAAAATGTAAAAATTTATCTTGAATGGGGGTCTAGGGGGTGTAATTTTAAGCTTGATGAAAACGTATGTAAGAAAAGCAACTACCTACCTACCCCTTAAAGACTCGGACTCGGATAGTGGATAACTTTGACCAAGGCGCCATTTTGGGGGATTCAAATCTGGAACAATACACTGGATAACGCGTAATCAGTGACTGAAAAATGTGTCAATTATTTATGGTCATCAGCATAGGCCGATAAGGGATGACATTGATTGAATAATGTTGGGTAATCAACTCGATGGAATCTTTGATTTTGTATCTCTAAGGGTATAACTTTTGTATCTCTAAGGGTATAACTTTTGTATCTCTAAGGGTATAAATTTTGTATCTCTAAGGGTATAACTTTTGTATCTCTAAGGGTATAACTTTTGTATCTCTAAGGGTATAACTTTTGTATCTGTAAGGGTATAACTTTTGTATCTCTAAGGGTATAACTTTTGTATCTCTAAGGGTATAACTTTTGTATCTCTAAGGGTATAACTTTTGTATCTCTAAGGGTATAACTTTTGTATCTCTAAGGGTATAACTTTGGTATCTCTAAGGGTATAACTTTTGTATCTCTCAGGGTATAACTTTTGTATCTCTAAGGGTATAACTTTTGTATCTCTGAGGGTATAACTTTTGTATCTCTAAGGGTATAACTTTTGTATCTCTAAGGGTATAACTTTTGTATCTCTAAGGGTATAACTTTTGTATCTCTGAGGGTATAACTTTGTATCTCTAAGGGTATAACTTTTGTATCTCTAAGGGTATTTGATAATTTTTCTCAATAAAAACCTTGAAGTAAAATTGTGTTATGACTAAAATTTAACATAACAATAGACCAATGCCTGATATAATGTATAATAACAATAGACCAATGCCTGATATAATTTAACATAACAATAGACCAATGCCTGATATAATGTATAATAACAATAGACCAATGCCTGATATAATTTAACATAACAATAGACCAATGCCTGATATAATTTAACATAACAATAGACCAATGCCTGATATAATGTATAATAACAATAGACCAATGCCTGATATAATTTAACATAACAATAGACCAATGCCTGATATAATGTATAATAACAATAGACCAATGCCTGATATAATTTAACATAACAATAGACCAATGCCTGATATAATGTATAATGCAATTGTTGTCAAGTATTTGCATGAAAGTATCGGTAATATGAAATACTTACAAGGTCAAATACAGTTAACTTCTAATTTTAAATACAACTATCACCAACATTAGTTTTCAAATTATAAGATGTTTGGCCCATTAGTTTGGCGATTTTAAGACCTTTTGCCCCATTTCTTTGTCAATATTAAGACTTTTCGTGTCATTTAGGTGTCGATTTTTTCCTGGCGAGCGACAGCGAGCCTGTAATTTAAGAGAAACCGGCCTTCGGCCAGGACATTTTTCTATTGAAAATGTGCACATTTATCTTGAAGGAGGGTCTTAGGCAGGTGTGTTTATAAGCTTGATCTAGGTCTAGGGAGGAAACTAAAAAAATAGTTAAAACATACATAAATGGACAAATAAATACGCCCATATCCCCCTTAAGAGCCCTTTGATGTTATCGTGACCCCTTCCTAACTCTCATGACGCATTCCAAATTCTTAGGAACTCTTTGAGGGGTAACTGTCTCGCACCCTCTCCTTACCATGGTTGAGAGCACTTGGGAACACTGTAATATGGACTCAGGGAATACAGTTACGATCCAAAATCTGCTTGCAGTTTTGGCCTTTGTTTCAACGTCTAATGTTGTGAAGGGGGTAGGGCCTTTTTTTTTAGTTTCCTCGCTAGACTCTATCAAGCTTTAAAAAAACACCCTCTAGACCCCCCTTTCGAGATAAATTTGTACATTTTTCGATAGAAAAATTTCCTGGACGGAAGCTGGTACCACTAAATTACACTCCTTCCCTTCCCTCCCCACTCTGTCCATCGCTCCTCCATCCTTCCCCTCCTTCCCCATTCTTTCCATCGCTCCTCCACCCTTCCCCACTACTTCCTTTCTCTCCCTATATCCCTCCTCACTTGTTTCCTTCCTTTTCCACTACTTCCCATCCATCCCCACTCACTCACTCCCTCCCCTCAACAAGAATATAAGTGTAATTTTGAATAAGTATTATTAGTTAATTGTTATGTAGATGCTTACCTGTGAACCTCCTCATAATGACGACAATTTCACGATGATCTGGCCTTTATAGTAGCCTTTAGTTATGTCTATTAAATTCTATCATGTTTACTGAGTCTGTGGATAACGATGATTTTATTATTCATAGCGTTATTAGTACAAGGTAGGGGATTATTACGAATTAATAGGTACCCTCCCATTTTCTTTCGCGATCGTGCTGCCATCTCTCGTGTGCGTGGATCACTATTATCAGAACTGTGTCCTCTCACTTTCCCATTCTTCTTAAGGAATTCTTGGTTGTGACCTTGGCCTTGCGTTTCCCGGACATTAGTTTAATTTCTGAAAGTTTCTCCTCCTGACATACCCATTAATTCTTAAGGTATATTGGTTGTCTTTTTAAAACAAAGTCGTCATTAATAATAGTTACCCTAATATTTTGAGTTTATTATACCGCGGTATAATTCATTTAACTGTCGGTGGGGAAATAATAAGACACTAACTATTCCGAATGATATACGATAGCCGAGAACCAGGCACTGATTTCCTTGTGTAATGTTGACCTACCTCCACGTCCTCTCTTCTGCTCTTCTACTCTTCTTGCTCCCACTCTTCCTCCGGGCGGCGCGGTGAGTTGGTGATATCAATGTGGTTGATTTGTTCGTGTGACCATTATTGCTTTGTGCTTCTATTCGCATCCCTGAAAAAGTGCAATGGTCAGCCAGTGACACACGGACGAAGCAGCAGAGACAAGTTGAGCTGATTTGTTAACGGTATGTTACGAATACGAATTATTGGTGAGGGCGATTTGGCTAAATTGTGTATTACAAACAAATTGTGTATTACAAACAAATTGTGTATTACAAACAAATTGTGTATTACAAACAATTCCCTGGGTTCATCATTGCTGTATGACTTTTATTTCATGGTGATTATGGAGCGTAGGTTAGTTTTAAGACATTTTGACAACCACGAAGGTTATCTTAGGCGTAATCGTATAGTTAACAGACCATTATTAAGTGATTCGAGATGTTTCGGCTGAAATATTAACCCTCTCCGACATATGGCGCGATTTTGAGCCTATTGGGGATACTTTAAAGCCTTTGTTACCATCAGGGGTATTTAGAAACCCTAAGTTTAGTTACTTCAACCTCTGCAGTTGTCTTTGAGTTAGCAGTGAGCAGAACACTAATTTTGGAGAGGTAAATATAAGAGTGAGAGAACTCTATTTCTTATTGCTAATCTGGCAACCTCTGCGTCATATGCGCGTGAAAGGGTTAAGCATAAACATCTACTAGCCTATATCGGCGACGTCTGTTAAATATTATTCTAGCTATATTTAAACGATTTTGTGCAGCTTAAGAAGGATCTGTGGTAGTAAAAGCGGTTAAGGGGAGATCTCCACTTGAGGGATTTTTGTCTTGACCCCTTTCTCCCTCATGTTTAGCCCCATTGCTTTTGATATTATAAAACGTTTGCCCCATTAGTTTAGCGATTTTAAGAACTTTCACCCCATATTAAGACCTTTCGTGCCATTCAGGTGTCAATTTTATCCTGGCGAGCGATAGCGAACCTGTAATTTAAGAGGAACCGGCCTTCGGCCGGGAAATTTTTCTACCGAAAAATGTACAAATTTATCTTGAAAGGGGGTCAAGGGGTGTAATTTTAAGCTTGATGGAGGTTTAGGGAACAAACTAAATACCTCCCCTTAAGTGAGATAGTTCGATGCCTGTTAATTGCTAGAGGCCCCTTTATATTGAATGAAATCGTCTAATAGTAGCCAGAATAAACTTAAAAGGACGTTACCGGTACTGAAGGGGTTAAACAAATATAGTCCGTTCATTCTAGGTTGGGCAGAAATCGTAACCTCTAACCTCTGTAACTACAAAAAAGGGCTGGAGCAAATGAACTGTCAATTTATACACCTATTCCCCTAGCCAAGTCTTCCTATGTGGTAGAGACATGTTAGCTCGATCACTCTATTTTTTTTTTGAGTTAAGAGAGGTTAGGGGTTACGATTTCTGCCCACCCTAGAATGAACGGACTATAGTAGGTCCATCATCTTCATCAACCTCGTGGGATACGACTGTTATTGCGCTTGCTCTCTTGGAGTAGCCATGCATTTCTGAAAATACATATATGATAATTTCGTAATATTCTCTCTCTCTCTCTCTCTCTCTCTCTCTCTCTCTCTCTCTCTCTCTCTCTCATTTGCCCTGGAAGCGATTGACTTAAGGGGAGGTATTTAGTTTGTTCCCTAGACCTCCATCAAGCTTAAAATTACACCCCCTTGAGTCCCTTTCAAGATAAATTTGTACATTTTTCGGTAGAAAAATTTCCCGGCCACAGGCCGGTTCCTCTTAAATTACAGGCTCGCTATCACTCGCCAGGATAAAATTGACACCTGAATGGCACGAAAGGTCTTAATATGGGGTGAAAGTTCTTAAAATCGCTAAACTAATGGGGCGATCGTCTTAAAATATCAAAAGCAATGGGGCTAAACATGAGGGAGAAAGGGGTCAAGAAAAAAAATCCCTCAAGTGGAGATCTCTCCCCTTAAAACAGGATTTAGGTGTTATGATTAGCATTGACCTAAATTTGTCCAAGCAGTGCTATTGAAGTAAAGCGGAAAGTTCAGAATTCATTAGGCTAAGAAGCAATTCAAATATAGACATAAGGAAATAGTCCTCACATTCTACAGCGCTCTGATACGGCCTCTTCTGGAGTATGCTGTTCAGTTCTGGTCTCTAGCACTCAGGAATTATATATAGCACGACTGGAAAGTGTACAATCACGCTAATAAGTGATGTCTCGGCACCAAGTATGTTTTGATCAATAATTGGTATCAGCCATATCTAAGCTTCATTTCTTCATATCGAGTGAACTATACACACATGTTCCTACACTTACCCACCCTATTCAACATCTGACAGACATTAATACAGCACTGAGCAAGCCAAACGTAATGCCAGCTGGGACATGACTTATTAGCGCGACCGTACACGCTAGCTTATTCAATAGATTAGAAGACTGAGTTATGAGGACCGGTTGAAAGCTCATGATCTACTTTCGTTGGAAACACGCAGACTACGTGATCAGTTGATTGAGTGTTTTGTTTGTCAATTTGGATTATAGCAAAATGTTTAGCCTCAATACGAATACAACCCACTATCATGGCAGGAAGTTTGAATTAAAAAGGCTCAAAACTTGCATTTGTGGAAAACAAAATCATGTATAAGATATATTCTACTTGAAACCATCTTTTCTCCGAAGTTGTAAACCGTTCTTCAGTAGAGCAGTTCAAGGAGACAGTGTTTAGCACAATCTACAATGAGTGTAATGCACTATAAAATCACTATTTCCTCTCTTCAAATATCTCCCCGGAATGGACTGAAGGTCTTGGAGATACACTATATTCCTTGTAGCTCCTTGTAACACTCTTCTACTCCGAATGATGAACAGTAACCGATTCAATTACGGAAAGCGTGCCGACATAGCGCTCTAGGGTCTGCTGTAAAAGCCAGATATTAAGGGGAGGTGTTTAGTTTCTTCCCTAGAACTCCATCAAGCTTAACATTACACCCCCTAGACCCCCCTTCAAGATAAATTTGTACATTTTTCGGTAGACAAATTTCCGGTTCCTCCTAAATTACAGGCTCGCTATCGCTCGCCAGAAAAAAATCGACAACTTAATGGCACAAAAAGTCTTAAAATTGACAGAAATGGGGCAAACGTTCATTAAATCGCCAAACTAATGGGGCGAACGTCTTAAAATATCAAGAGCAATGGGGCTAACCATGAGGGAGAAAGGGGTCAAGAAAAATATCCCTCAAGTGGAAATCTCCCCTTAAAGGTTGCATGATACAAAGTGTCTCAACATTCTTGCTTTAAGGGGTTATAGTGCTTGTTTTGGGGGCTACTTATTCATTCATATATTTAATGTTGAGTTTCCTCGTTAGACCTACATCAAGCTTAAAAAAAAAACACCCCCTATACCCCGTTTCAAGATACATTGTACATTTTTCGGCAAGAAAAATGGCCCGGCCGAAGGCTGATTACTTCAATAATTACAGGCTCGCTTTCGCTTGCCAGGAAAAAATCGACACCTAAACGGCTCGAAAGGTCTTATTATTGACAAATGGGGCGAAAGGTCTCAAACTCGCCAAACCAATGAACGAACGTCTTAAAATCGCAAAACTAATGGGTCTAAACATGAGGGAGAAAGGGGTCCAGAAAAAGGGAGTAGTACCCCCTTAAAGGTGGTGGTTAGCTTCCTGTAAGACTAGAATTCAGTTAAGGGGGGTCACCTGTTGTTTTTATCTTTCTCTTCTTTTCTCTCTTTCTCTGGTTTGTATCCATTCGGCCCCATTCAGCCAACTGTTTTAAGATGTTTATCCCCATCCAGGTGTCAATTTCTTCCTGGCGAGCGATAGCGAGCCAGCATTGTAAGGAGAAATCCGGCTTTGCCGGAGAAATTTTTCTATCGAAAAATTTACAAATTTAGCTTCCTGTAAAAAAGAAAATACAAAAAAAAATATATATATATATATACTGTATATATGCTGGCTCGCTACCGCTCGCCAGGAAAATATTGACACCTGGATGGAAGTAAACGTCTTAAAACAGTAGGCTGAATGGGGCCGAATGGATACAAGTCAAAGAGAGAGGGAGAGAAAGAGAACACACCGAGGTGGGCCCCCTTAAGAAAATACCTTGAATTGTGATTACATTGTGACTTATAAAGATCAATTATAATTAAAATGATTTATTTCTGAACCCCTACACATCATGCTGCCCGATGATAGGTTTTGAAATACCTCCATTGAACTGAACTAAATTATAATGGTTTAATCGGAATTACAATCTCCGTTTAACCTATAAAGCAACCTGTATCCGTCCGAGTGGAACAACAGGAAAGGATTTACGAATGAGGGGAAGACTGAACATTAAGGGGAGGTATTTAGTTTGTTCCCTAGACCTCCATCAAGCTTAAAATTACACCCCCTTGAGTCCCTTTCAAGATAAATTTGTAAATTTTTCGGTAGAAAAATGTCCCGGCCGAAGGCCGGTTCTTCTTAAATTAAAGGCTCGCTATCGCTCGCCAGGATAAAATCGACACCTGAATGGCACGAAAGGTCTTAATATGGGGTGAAAGTTCTTAAAATCGCTAAACTAATGGGGCAAACGTTTTATAATATCAAAAGCAATGGGGCTAAACATGAGGGAGAAAGGGGTCAAGAAAAAATCCCTCAAGTGGAGATCTCCCCTTAAAGAGTATGCAAATGAAGAGTGACAATCGTTGGAGGAAGGGAGAATGCGAGTGCGAGGGAGGGAGGAGGGGGGGGGGGGGGAGAGGAATGATAAGGAAATTACCTAAGGGGGATGTGCATATATAATGAAAGGGGAGGAACGAAACATATTGTGTAGATGGTACAGATAAAGATAGTAAGTGCTGGGTATAGGAAACAAAATACAACAAAATAATATATATGTTTATTTTATTTTTGCCAGTGTGAGAGAGAGAGAGAGAGAGAGAGAGAGAGAGAGAGGGAGAGGGAGAGAGAGATTTTCAGATAACTATTGGAATAATATTAATCTATCAAAAGTAAACCTGTATATAGACTAATTATACATCTGTACATAAATTCTGAAAGATCAAGATGATATCTACAATTATTTCTTGAGAATTTTGTATTAATTAATAGATACATAAATATTCAGTCACATAGATATTCCCTTCCAAAGATTGAGATATGTATTTTGATGGATCGATAACAAATCAAATGATACATTATATATTATCAATAGATAAATAGACAACCAAGTATGCTTATAAGATAGAAAAACAATATGGTGGTCAAACTGTTACCAAATACCAACCTCAAACAAAGTGAATTGGCCAGCACAGTTACCAATACCACCAAAAGACACGACAAGAGGATAAGCCTGACTAGAGGGAAGGCAAGGAAAATATATCAGAGGGGGACACAAGAAAAACTAAACGGATATATTTTAATAAAAAGGACACTAGGATATAAAATTGACCTTGTAGAAGGGGCATGATCAAAGCCCAGGTATATATTTATATGCCCCGACAAACATAGCAGTTATTGGAATGACGTCATATGTCGAAGTGTGTCAGGAAAAAGTCTGATTGTGGTAGAATTATTCCCAGAAAGAGAATTCGGCCTTTAAAGGGAAGTCGACCACAGGTGTAGGTTGGGTTAAGGGGAGATATCCACTTGCGTTTTTTTTTCTTTACTCCTTTCTCCTTCATGCTTAGCCCCATTGCTTTTGAGATTTTAAGATGTTCGCCCCATTAGTTTGGCGATTTTAAGAACTTTCACCCCATTTATGTAACTTTTAAGATCTTTCGTGCCATTTAGGTGTCGATTTTTTCCTGGCGAGTGATAGCGAGCCTGTAATTTAAGAGGAACCGGCCTTCGGCCGGGAAATTTTTCTACCGAAAAATTTACAAATTTATCTTGAAAGGGGGTCAAGGGGGTGTAATTTCAAGCTTGATGGAAGTCTAGGAAACGCACTAAAAATCTCCCCTGATAGATAGGTTCAAATACACTTGTTGCAGGGAGTAGGTAAAGCCATGTTAAGTTTATGATTCACTAACGTTAGAGCTCATTACTTATTCTCATAAATCAATCGGTTTGGGTGCAACATGATAGGAAAATCCGCAAAAGATACATATATAACATTTGATACAGTATTTATCAGTCAAAATGGGTGAATGAATTAGCCATGCCATTTGAAAGGCAACATTCCACTGATAACATCAAGATCCACATTTCCTATACATTTGTTTGTTGACAAAACCAATTAAGTATGCTATTCGTGTTCGACGGAGAAGTATGTACTATTATATGGGTCGAATGACTATTTTTGTTGAGATCAATATTATAATTAGCATTTATTCTTTCCATGGGAGTAATCTATATTTTGTATCACCAATTAAGATACACCTCTGCCATCGTACATGATTTGCAATATCAATTGAATATACATCTTTATATTTATTATATTGTCAGCTGTACGAGGTATACATTCTATATATTGATTTTAGACTAGTGTGCAACTTACGAAGTTAGTTGTTCGGTGCCAGTAGACCTCTAAGGTGTGTGATAACCCGGGTTCGAATCCCGGTGGATCATATATACTTTAATTATGTTAGGTAAAGTGACTAGGTTCGAATATGTTTTATATTTTTGGCCCAAATAAGTAATGGTGTTGTTGCTAAGTTTCAATATCTATAAGCTCTAGTGATGGCTGTCAAATGTTGAATAATGTGTGTAAATGGAAAACATACTAATACCATAGAAAATCATAATGTATTGGTCGTTGTGGCTAAAGATGTGGCTTGATGAATTTTTAACCCTTTCAAGCTCCAATACGCGTTTCTGTTCTGTGTTTTGGCTACTATTATACGAGTTTATTCAGATTAGTACCATTATATGAAAGTCAAAGGGTTGATTGAGATAGTATTTACCCTTTTAAGCCACACAGATCCTTCCTAAGCTGCATAAAATCGTCTAATGATGGCCAAAATAAGATGCTAAAACGCGTCAGAGCTTCAAGGGGTTAATACAAAGTTGAATAGGTGAGATAGAGAGAGAATTGATGAAGTAGGTCAGTGGACAGTACTATGCGTTTTTTTTTTTTTTTTTTTTCTTCTTAACCCCTTCTGTACCGGTGACGTCATTTGTATTTATTTTCAGATATATTTAGACGATTTTATGTAGCTTAGGAAGGATGTATGGTAGCTAAAAGGGTTAATTGAGATAGTCTATAGCTTTTTAATTGATAGACTTCCTATGTTGAATGATATCGTATAATAGTAGCCAACATAAAGTGAATAGTACGTCACCGGTTTGGAAGGGGTTAATGTTTTGGGTGGAAGATATAAGGTGAAACTAATGTGATGCATATGTATTGGAATATTTGAGCTATATGAGAGTTATTGAGCTATATTTGAGCTATATGAATATTTGGCTGGTATATAGTCTTATATATTTATGGCATATTGATCCAGATATTTAGAACATTTAGTGCATCATTTGGTTGCAGATACAATTGAACAATTAACTTTAGCTTAAGGGGAGGTTTTTAGTTGATTCCCTAGACTTCCATCAAGCTTAAAATTACTCCCCCTTGACCCCCTTTCAAGATAAATTTGTACATTTTTCGGTAGAAAAATTTCCCGGCCGAAGGCCGGTTCGCTATCGCTCGCCAGGAAAAAATCGACACCTAAATGGCACGAAAGGTCTTAAAATTGACAGAAATGGGTCGAACGTTTTTAAAATCATCAAAATAATGGGGCGAACGTCTTAAAATTAGAAAAGCAATGGGGCTAAACATGAGGGAGAAAGGAGTCAAGAAAAAAATCCCTCAAGTGGATATCCCCCCTTAAGAAGAAGCTATTACGATGAAGAGGTTAAATTGATCTCACATTACGTCCATCAGAACATACACCATTTGTATTTAAATATACAAGCAAGAAAGCGAGATTATCTTACACGGTAGGGAAAAAACCTCTCCCATGGTGAAAATGTTGAAGGGAAAAAACTGTACACCTTTCTTGTGCAGTAGAGGCTGAAGGGAAACACCAAAGACGATGATGAAGGGATGAGTGCACCAGATAAGCAACACACGCACCAGACAGACACCTTCCCACGCTGAAGAACCTGTGAAGTATAAAGTTCAAAGTATAAAGTTCTTGTGTCTCAACATAAAACTTGGAGAGGCGGCGGCGGGTGGTGATGAGAAGAGGCGACAAGATAAGGTCAGGGGTCGGAGGAGTGGAGACGGGGGAATGGAAATAGGAGATAAGATAAAAGAAGAGAGAAGGTCAAGGATGAAAGGAGGAGTGGAGAAGGGGAAATAGAAATAGGAGATAAAATACAAGGAGAGAGGAGAGAGAAGGTCAGGGATCGGGGGAATGGAGAAGGAAAAATAAAAATAGGAGATGAGATAAAAGGAGAGAGGCGAGAGAAGGTCAGGGGTCGAAGGAGTGGAGAATAGGAAATAGGAGATAAGATAAAAGAGAATAAGAAACTGAGGAATTGGGTGAAGGATAGGAAGGAAGATAAATGTTAGAGGACAGGAAGAACGGAAGAACACGTGAATGATATATAACTTCAACAGGAACACGGAAGCCAGGAATTGTGGGAGGGGCCGAGATAGGTAAATGACAGTAAACAAGAAGACCCTACCCAAAATATACCAAATGGGTGGAATAGAAAATGGAGAGAGAAATAAAGGAGGAAATAAATGAGAGAGAGAGAGAGAGAGAGAGAGAGAGAGAGAGAGAGAGAGAGAGAGAGAGAGAGAGAGAGAGAGAGAGAGAGAGAGAGACGGAACAAAGTGTGAGGCTAAGAAAGGGAGGTTGGGAAAAGAATTATGAAGAAGTTTAATTGTTAGTACACAAAATAATACTAATATTAAAAAGGGCTCAATGTTTTCGTTGGTGGTGTTTCTATTGAATTAGCGTCCGGCTAAAGTTGGCTAAAGTTTGTCTGAAAGTAAATCAATAAAAATATGATACCTTTGAAGGGATCAGATGCGCTCCAGGAGATTAGGTTTTGAAATACCGAAAATTAACTTGGCAAACTTTTGGGCCTCGATTTTAATTTGCCCCCTTTTTAAAAGATAACTGTTGGAGATTTAGTGTGTAGTGAATTGGGTATATTTCGTATGTGTTGGTGTATCCATGATCATTTTAAACACACACACACACACACACACACACAGCCCGTAGCCTAGTAGGTAGAGCTCTCGTCTCACACACGAGGGGTCGGGGGTTCAATCCCCGGCCGGGCGGAGACAAATTGGGCTTGTCTCCTTTCATGTGTTAGCCTCAGTTCACCTAGCTGTAAATAGGTACCTGGAATAAGTGGACGACGTTGTGACGTCCCATCTGGGGTTGGCAAAAATGGTACAAGGCGAGATGGGTATCATATGGTTCACCTAAGCTGATGGCTACCTAAGCCTTCGGGCGAGACGGTACCGTCTATAGTGAGAATGGTACCATACAGATTCACCCTAAGCCTTCGTTTCCGATGTCGCCAATTGGCTAAAAATACAGACTACACACACATCCACAGCCATTCCAACGATACATATAACACCTACACATATAGGAGGCGGGAAATAACGAGCATGCTCACTCCCGCAATACAACTAGAGTAAGTACAACTAGAGTAAGTACACACACACACACACACATGCAGATATACGGGTATACATATATTGACATTACGAATACGAAATATACTTGGGTATCACATACAAAACTATGTGATAAATTTCTAAACAGTAATTAAGGGGAGATCTCCACTCGAGGGATTTTTTTCTGGACCCCTTTCTCCCTCATGTTTAGCCCCATTGCTTTTGATATTATAAAACGTTTGCCCCATTAGTTTAGCGATTTTAAGAAGTTTCACCCCATATTAAGACCTTTCGTGCAATTCAGGTGTCGATTTCATCCTGGCGAGCGATAGCGAGCCTGTAATTTAGGAGGAACCGGCCTTTGGCCGGGACATTTTTCTACCGAAAAATGTACAAATTTATCTTGAAAGGGACTCAAGGGGGTGTAATTTTAAGCTTGATGGAGGTCTAGGGAACAAACTAAATACCTCTCCTTAATGTAAATGATCTCCGACCCATGTAACAATAAACTAATATATTTAAAATTAGTAATTTAAAGCTTCTCCTACTTTTTAAAAACTGACACTATATAACGTCAATGTTTCAATCGCCAGTAATTCAAGTTTTCTGGAATAAAGTTAGGCGGTCGCTTGGTCCAGTTTAATCAGTCAAGAATTGATGAAGTGTGTAAGAGAGAGAGAGAGAGAGAGAGAGAGAGAGAGAGAGAGAGAGAGAGAGAGAGAGAGAGAGAGAGAGAGAGAGAGAACAAAAAAACAGAGATAAATAGAGAGAGAGAGAGAGAGAGAGAGAGAACAAAAAAACAGAGATAGATAGAGAGAGAGAGAGAGAGCGCTACGCAAATACTATTATTTACGCGTAAAATGACGCCTTCCCCGAGGATATCTACATTCAGGAATGTCAACAGTGAGAGTTTAAATTGCTGTGTAAATCCTGGAGCCTAGAGAATGCTGACATGCACAACTTATTCAATGCCTTAAGGGGGGTGACCTGCTTTTGTTCTGTCCTTTTCTATCTTTCTCTGGCTTTTATCCATTTGGCCCCATTCAGCCTACTGTTTTAAGACGTTTATCCCCATCCAGATGTCAATTTTTTACTGGTGAGCGGTAGCGAGCCAGCATATTTTTTATTTTTGTTTGACAGCAGGCTAAATTTGTACATTTTTCGATAGCAAAATTTCTCCGGCGAAGCCGGATTTCTTCATATAATGCTGGCTCGCTATCGCTCGCCAGGAAGAAATCGACACCTAGATGGGGATAAACGTCTTAAAATAGTTGGCTGAATGGGGCCGAATGGTTACAAGCAAGAGAAAGAGAGAAAAGGACAGAAATAAAAAAAGCAGGTCACCCCCTTTAAGCTGAACAAAAACAACAGGTCCCTTAATGAACTAAAGCGTACTACATATGTGATACCTGCGTCGTCGTGAAATCAATATTATTACAACAGGGATCTGCCTTGTGTGGGCCGATCGGTTTTTTTGCAGACTCTCATTTTCTTATGTTCTTACGTTACAACTGGGACGGATGAGAGGGAGAGAGAGAGAGAGAGAGAGAGAGAGAGGTTTTTGAATGATATACTGTATAATATTTAACACTTAATACCATTTTACTGCAGAAAAGGAAAACTAGAACGTGTGTGTCTCCTTTATATGCTACATGGGTGGGATAGTCAGACTAAACACTATGCCCGGTTCCAAATAAGTAGGCGAAAAGTCTTGAACATTAACCTCTATGATTCTTGAATGACATGAGTAATCGAGCTACTAGTTCTACCATTTGGGAAGGGTCGGCCAGGGAATAGGTGTGGACATATACAGCCCATTTGCTCTAGCCCTTATTTTAGTGACAGAGGCTAGGGTTTGGGATTTCTGGCCTCCCAATTTGGAACAGGGTACAGTGGCTATTTCAAGATGTGTTTAATTAAGGGGAGATTTCCACTTGAGGGACTTTTTTCTTGACCCCTTTCTCCCTCATGTTTAGCCCCATTGCTTTTGAGACTTTAAGACGTTCGCCCCATTAGTTTGGCGATTTTAAGAACTTTCGCCCCATTTATGTCACTTTTAAGCCCTTTCGTGCCATTTATATGTTGATTTTTTCCTGGCGAGCGATAGCGAGCCTGTAATTTAAGAGTAACCGGCCTTCGGCCGGGAAATTGTTCTACCGAAAAATGTAAAAATTTATCTTGAAAGGGGGTCAAGGGGGTGACATTTTAAGATTGCTGGAGGACTAGGAAACAAACTAAAAACCTCCCCTTAAGGGGGGATGAGCGCATTTTGTTGCCTATTTATTGATTTCTTTTATTAAGGGGAGGTTTTTAGTTGGTTCCCTAGGCCTCCATCAAGCTTAAAATTACACCCCCTCGAGTCCCTTTCAAGAAAAATTTGTACATTTTTCGGTAGAAAAATGTCCCGGCCGAAGGCCGGGACATTTTAAATTACAGGCTCGCTATCGCTCGCCAGGATAAAATCGACACCTGAATGGCACGAAAGGTCTTAATATGGGATGAAAGTTCTTAAAATCGCTAAACTAATGGGGCAAACGTTTTATAATATCAAAAGCAATGGGGCTAAACATGAGGGAGAAATGGGTCAAGAAAAAAATCCCTCAAGTGGAGATCTCCCCTTAATGTCTTAGTTTCCTCCCTAGACCTCTATCAAGCTTTAAAAAAACACCCCCTGACCCCCCTTCGATATAAATTTGTACATTTTTCGGTAGAAAAATATGCCGGCCGAAGGCTGGTTCCTCATAATAATATAGGCTCGCTATCGCTTGCCAGGAAAACATCGACACCTAAATGGCACGAAAGCTCCTAAAATTGACAAAAATTGGAGTGAAAGGTCTTAAAATCGCCAAACTAATGGAGCAAATGTCTTAAAATCTAAAAACTAATGGGGCTAAACGTGAGAGAGAAGGGGGGGGGGGGGAAGAAAAACGACCCATCTCCCCTTAACACTGGTTGGTGGGTTGGGTTAGTAAAGAATTCATCGACCCGGCCGTTAGCAGTCTGGTAGTAGTTAGTACACTGTAACTCAAAAAGGGCTAGAGCAAATTGGCTGTAAATTTCCACATCTATTCCTTGACTGACTCTTCCCAAATGGTTGAAGTATAAGCTCGATTACTCTAGTCGTTTGTAAGTGATAGAGTTTAATGTTCCAGAGTACAGTGGCGCTAATAAGTCATGGCTCAGTTGTCATTACGTTTGGCTCGCTCTGTGCTGTATTAAGGGGTGGTTTTTAGTTTATTACCTTAACCTCCATCAAACTTAAAATTAAACCCCCTTGACCCCCTTTCAAGATAAATGTGTACATTTTTCGGTAGAAAAATGTCCAGGCCGAAGGCCGGTTCCTCTTAAATTACAGGCTCGCTATCGCTCGCCAGGATAAAATCGACACCTAAATGGCACGAAAGGTCTTAAAATTGACAGAAATGGGTTGAAAGTTCTTAAAATCGTCAAAATAATGGGGCAAACGTCTTAAAATTAGAAAAGCAATGAGGCTAAACATGAGGGAGAAAGGGGTCCAGAAAAAAGTCCCTCAAGTGGATATCTCCCCTTAAGAACGACCTGTGGAAATTGAAAGAGAGTTGGAGGTCATTTAATGGCTAGAGGTCCTTCCCAAACTGGATATAATCGTCTAATAGTTGCCATAATATAATGCCAGGGACGCCATCGTTACCGAAAGGGTTATATTATACGCCATGTCGTTCAGAGCGCACTTAGTGGGTCATTTGTGCTCACATTTTGCGATGTGGGTAGATATTGTATTTTTCTAAGTACATTTCTAAGTACATTTCTAAGTATATTTCTAAGTGCATTTCTAAGTACATTTCTAAGTACATTTCTAAGTACATTTCTAAGTATATTTCTAAGTATATTTCTAAGTATATTTCTAAGTATATTTCTAAGTATATTTCTAAGTATATTTCTAAGTATATTTCTAAGTACATTTCTAAGTACATTTCTAAGTATATTTCTAAGTATATTTCTAAGTATATTTCTTAGTATATTTCTAAATGCGCAAGAGGATATTTTATGCTCTACAGTTTGTCCAAATATCGGGGTTCAGTAATTAACCCTTTCGGTATCGCTAACGTCTTATTGATTTATTTCAGCTACATTTAGACGATTTCATGAAGCTTAAGGGGAGGTTTCTAGTGTGTTGCTTAGACCTCCATCAAGCTTAAAATTACATCCCCTAGACATATTATGATTTTTAGATAAATAGGTACATTTTTCGGTAGAAAAATGTCCCGGCCGAAGGCCGATTTCTCTTAAGTTAGAGGCTCGCTATCGCTCGCCAGGAAAAAATCGACACCTAAATGGCACGAAAGGTCTTAAAATTGACAGAAATGGGGCGAAAGTTATTTAAATCGTCAAACTAAAGGGGCAAACGTCTTAAAATCTCAAAAGCAATGGGGCGAAGGAAGTTCGAAAAAAAATCCCTCAAGTGGAAACCTCCCCTTAAGAAGTCTATACAGTAGCTAAAATGTTTAATTGAGATCATCTGTAGCGATATAATGGGTAGACGTCTTTGCTAAGCTAATTATAATCGTTTAATAGTGGCCAGCGTATAATGAAAAGGACGTCACCTGTACTGGAAAGGCTCTTATGCAACCAATCAGTGGTGACAAACGCCGTGGCTATAAATGGCAACTCTCCCGCATGCAATTTTTTTTTTTTTTTTTTTCATGTTAACCCTTCCAAGATCCGTTTATACAGAATCCATAACCCCGCATGTTAGGGGTTTACTGTAGAGTGTTAACCCCTTCAGTACCGGTGCCCTTTTGTTGTTTTATTTCTGCTGCAGTTAGACGTTTTTATGAAGCTTAAGAAGGATATGTGGCAGCTAAAAGGATTAATTAAGATAGTTTGTAGACTTTTAATAGGTAGACTACCTTCGTAAGATGAATACAATCGTCTAAATGTAGCTGAAATTAAATGAATAATAGGTCACCGGTATAGAAGGGGTTAAGGGAACCCAGACGGTATTGTACAGCGTAATTTACTGGTTCGCCTCAATGGTTTAAGGAAGGGGTTTAGTTTGCTCTCTAAACCTCTATCAAGCTTTAAAAAAAAACACCCACAAGACCCCCCTTCGATTTAAATTTGTACATTTTTCGGTAGAAAAATGTCCCGGCCGAAGGCCGATTTCTCTTAAAATACAGGTTCGCTATCGCTCACCAGGAAAAAAGTCAACACCTAAATGGCACGAAAGGTCTTAATATTTTTCGGTTATGTATAAGTATATTTATATTGTGTGTGTGTGTTAGTATGTATGAGAGAGAGAGAGTGAGAGTGTGAGTGAGGGAGAGGGAGTAATTGGTGTAGTGTTCGACGATGTGAGTCAAATATCAAAGTTACGTGTTTTAGAATATAATTATTATTCGTTTTATTTTGCTTCCCCTCTATAAACTAATGTACAGTCGCACTAATAAGTGATTACCCGGCACCAAGTATATTTTGATCCATAATTGGTTTCAGCAATATTTAAGCTTAATTTATTCATTTCGAGGGGGGATATACAAACCTATTCCTACACTTACCTACCCTATTCAACATCTGACAGACATTATTACAGCACCGAGAGAGGCAAACGTAATGACAGCCGAGACATGACTTATTAGCGCAACCGTACTCTGCCTAACAGAAAACAAATTGAATGACGTTTTAAGCCAACTTCGGAATGATAAAGGTATCGTTAAATAGTTCATTGATATAGTGTATAGGCTTTTCAGTCGTGGAGGTCTTTCCTATAAACTAAAATCTATCGCTTAAGGGGAGATTTCCACTTGAGGGATTTTTGTCTTGACTCCTTTCTCCCTCATGTTTAGTCCCATTGCTTTTCTAGTTTTAAGACGTTCGCCCCATTATTTTGACGATTTTAAGAACTTTCGACCCATTTCCGTCAATTTTATGACCTTTCGTGCCATTTATGGATCGATTTTATCCTGGCGAGCGATAGCGAGCCTGTAATTTAAGAGGAACCGGCTTTCAGCCGGGACATTTTTCTACCGAAAAATATACAAATTTATCTTGAAAGGGGGTCTAGGGGGTGTAATTTTAAGCTTGATGGAGTACTAGGGAAGAAACTAAACACCTCCCCTTAATAGTAGCCTTAAAAAGACCTCACGCGTACTGAATGAGCTAAAAGGCCTGTGATATATTAAAATGACAAATATCAAGGGAAATTCTGCAAGGGTATATCATTATTTATCTTAGAAGCGTAAATATCTAACGAAAATACGAGCGAGGCATATTATTATAACTAAAATTTCAAATACGCCAATGTTTTTCCTTATCTCCCTGAAGATTAATTTCCTGAAGCGTTTATCTCCCAGGAATCTCTCGTGTTCACTCTTTCGAACATACACTTACACACACACACACACTCTCTCTTTCTCTGTCTGTCTCTCTCTCTCTCTCTCTCTCTCTCTCTCTCTCTCTCTCTCTCTCTATATATTAATATATATATATATAATATATATATATATATAATATATATATATATGATATATATATATATATATATATATATATATATATATATACATATATATATATATATATACATATGCGTGTGTTTGTGTCTGTGTGTCCCTGTGCGTTTAGGAAATAAGAGGCCAGCAAAACATTTAAAACTTAGGCCAAATACTTTATACAGACATCCTCCTTCATCATTATTATATTCCATATGGATAATCACACCAAATAGCGCGGATCCCAACATATATGACACCAAATCCGAACCATTCTGATCACGAAAAGGCAACAGCATACACAAACACGAGCCACTTTTAGATAACATGAATAGAGACGCTTTCCTTAAAAAATAAACACTTTTTTGTTTGTATCATAAGGAGTCTCTTGTTCATGTGTATGCAAAACTGAAAGTTACTGAAAGATTGGGGCAGATGACGTCATGGAGGGTAGGAGAAGGGGGAGAGGAAGTAAATAGATAGATACAATACATAAGAAAGAAAGAGGATAACTATAGAATATATCTATCTATCTGCCTTTATATATATAAATATATATACCGGTATATATATATATATATATATATATATATATATATATATATATATATATATATATATATATATATATATATAGATATATAGAGAGAGAGAGAGAGAGAGAGAGATAGATAGATAGATAGATAGATAGATCGATAGATAAATAGGTAGATAGATAGATATATACAATAATTAAGAAACAAAGAGGATAGAAATAGAATATATATATATATATATATATATATATATATATATATATATATATAAACCCACATAGACCGTAATTTCCCTGCATTGAGTGGTTGTGTTGGTATCAGTGAAGCGACTCCCGCACCAAAGCCAGGCTCTGCATGGCCTTAATAGATCCCTTGATAGATTATACAAGGGGTAATTATGTGGCTGACTGAACACCAATACTGATTTCGCTTCTGGTGAGTGGGTGGGCTGGGGATGGGGGTGGTGGGGGGAGGAATAGAGCGAAGATGAAGAGAGGAATATATATATGGATAAAAAACACCATCTGAGGAAGAGCACTTTATTGACAACGTTTCGCAGATAGCTTCATCAGGTCACTTTAATATACTATATACTAAATTGAGTAAGATAGAGGGTCCATTATTTTTATGGTAGCAGGAATCGGATGTACAGTTATGGGATAGCAATCTGGTAAGTTAGCTAGATAGGTAAACAATGGGTTGTTAGATATATACGGCACGTACACATGCAAGCTTACATAATTGTATAAAGACTAACATGCATGTTACAAAAAACTCGAAAGGAATGAGAGAGGATCTTGAAAATAAAGAACAAGTTTGCCATAATAAGAGGATAATAGAGGCAAAGGAGAAGAAAGAAGAATATGAAAAGGAGAGATTGAAGACACAGACAGAAAACATGTATGGTAAGATGATTCGCAAATACAAATGAAGCAGGAAGAAATTGAAGTCCATTAAAAACAAAATGAAAAATATATGAAAAGCGGAGACGCAGCCTAGAATAAGGATACGGATAACATAGCCCTGGACAACGATCTCAAAACAGTGCCTGATCAACCATGTTTTGCGGAGGAAAGAGCTGCTCCCTCGAATAGTCTGGTTCATCAACCACTGCCAGCAAGCAAACTCGGGAAGTGAGAAGCTCTTGCCGAGGCCATAGAGAGATGGCCAAACCAATTTAAATTAAAGTAAGTAAGGGGGGGGGGGGAAACGAGGACAAATATGTAAGACAGAGGGTAACGGGAAACCCAGAGAAACGGTGAAGGAAATATATACGAGGAACTAGAATTAAGGGGAGGTTTTTAGTTTGTTCCCTAGACCTCCATCAAGCTTAAAATTACACCCCCCTTGAGTCCCTTTCAAGATAAATTTGTACATTTTTCGGTAGAAAAATGTCCCGGCCGAAGGCCGGTTCCTCTTAAATTACAGGCTCGCTATCGCTCGCCAGGATAAAATCGACACCTGAATTGCACGAAAGGTCTTAATATGGGGTGAAAGTTCTTAAAATCGCTAAACTAATGGGGCAAACGTTTTATAATATCAAAAGCAATGGGGCTAAACATGAGGGAGAAAGGTGTCAAGAACAAAATCCCTCGAGTGGAGATCTCCCCTTAAGTTACGGAAGAAGAAAAGCTGGAGTAGCATCATGATAAGGAGGATAAGATGAACATAAATGACGAGATGTACGAACCGTAGGAACAGAAGGAACCACATATGAACCGTAGGAACAGAAGGAACCACATATGAACCGTAGGAACAGAAGGAACCGCATGAACCGTAGGAACAGAAGGAACCACATATGAACCGTAGGAACAGAAGGAACCACATATGAACCGTAGGAACAGAAGGAACCACATGCACCGTAGGAACAGAAGGAACCACATGTGTACCGTAGGAATCACACGAACCGTAGGAACAGAAGGAACCATATGAACCGTAGGAACAGAAGGAACCACACGAACCGTAGGAACAGAAGGAACCATATGAACCGTAGGAACAGAAGGAACCACACGAACCGTAGGAACAGAAGGAACCATATGAACCGTAGGAACAGAAGGAACCACACGAACCGTAGGAACAGAAGGAACCATATGAACCGTAGGAACAGAAGGAACCACACGAACCGTAGGAACAGAAGGAACCACACGAACCGTAGGAACAGAAGGAACCATATGAACCGTAGGAACAGAAGGAACCACACGAACGAACCGTAGGAACAGAAGGAACCATATGAACCGTAGGAACAGAAGGAACCACACGAACCGTAGGAACAGAAGGAACCACACGAACCGTAGGAACAGAAGGAACCACATGAACCGTAGGAACAGAAGGAACCACATGAATCGTAGGAACAGAAGGAACCACATATGAACCGTAGGAACAGAAGGAACCACATGAACCGTAGGAACAGAAGGAACCACATGAACCGTAGGAACAGAAGGAACCACATGAACCGTAGGAACAGAAGGAACCACATGAACCGTAGGAACAGAAGGAACCACATATGAACCGCAGGAACAGAAGGAACCACATGAACCGTAGGAACAGAAGGAACCACATGAACCGTAGGAACAGAAGGAACCACATGAACCGTAGGAACAGAAGGAACCACATGAACCGTAGGAACAGAAGGAACCACATGAACCGTAGGAACAGAAGGAACCACATATGAACCATAGGACCAGAAGGAACCACATGAACCGTAGGAACAGAAGGAACCACATGAACCGTAGGAACAGAAGGAACCACATGAACCGTAGGAACAGAAGGAACCACATGAACCGTAGGAACAGAAGGAACCACATGAACCGTAGGAACAGAAGGAACCATATGAACCGTAGGAACAGAAGGAACCATATGAACCGTAGGAACAGAAGGAACCACATGAACCATAGGAACAGAAGGAACCGTAGGAACCGTAGGAACAGAAGGAACCACATGAACCGTAGGAACAGAAGGAACCACATGAACCGTAGGAACAGAAGGAACCATATGAACCGTAGGAACAGAAGGAACCACATGAACCGTAGGAACAGAAGGAACCACATGAACCGTAGGAACAGAAGGAACCACATATGAACCGTAGGAACAGAAGGAACTACATGAACCGTAGGAACAGAAGGAACCACATGAACCGTAGGAACAGAAGGAACCACATGAACCGTAGGAACAGAAGGAACCACATGAACCGTAGGAACAGAAGGAACCACATGAACCGTCGGAACAGAAGGAACCACATGAACCGTAGGAACAGAAGGAACCATATGAACCGTAGGAACAGAAGGAACCACACGAACCGTAGGAACAGAAGGAACCACATATGAACCGTAGGAACAGAAGGAACCACATGAACCGTAGGAACAGAAGGAACCACATGAACCGTAGGAACAGAAGGAACCACATGAACCGTAGGAACAGAAGGAACCACATGAACCGTAGGAACAGAAGGAACCACATATGAACCGCATGAACAGAAGGAACCACATGAACCGTAGGAACAGAAGGAACCACATGAACCGTAGGAACAGAAGGAACCACATGAACCGTAGGAACAGAAGGAACCACATGAACCGTAGGAACAGAAGGAACCACATGAACCGTAGGAACAGAAGGAACCACATATGAACCATAGGACCAGAAGGAACCACATGAACCGTAGGAACAGAAGGAACCACATGAACCGTAGGAACAGAAGGAACCACATGAACCGTAGGAACAGAAGGAACCACATGAACCGTAGGAACAGAAGGAACCACATGAATCGTAGGAACAGAAGGAACCACATATGAACCGTAGGAACAGAAGGAACCACATGAACCGTAGGAACAGAAGGAACCACATGAACCGTAGGAACAGAAGGAACCATATGAACCGTAGGAACAGAAGGAACCACATGAACCGTAGGAACAGAAGGAACCACATATGAACCGCAGGAACAGAAGGAACCACATGAACCGTAGGAACAGAAGGAACCACATGAACCGTAGGAACAGAAGGAACCACATGAACCGTAGGAACAGAAGGAACCACATGAACCGTAGGAACAGAAGGAACCACATGAACCGTAGGAACAGAAGGAACCACATATGAACCATAGGACCAGAAGGAACCACATGAACCATAGGAACAGAAGGAACCACATGAACCGTAGGAACAGAAGGAACCACATGAACCGTAGGAACAGAAGGAACCACATGAACCGTAGGAACAGAAGGAACCACATGAACCGTAGGAACAGAAGGAACCATATGAACCGTAGGAACAGAAGGAACCATATGAACCGTAGGAACAGAAGGAACCACATGAACCATAGGAACAGAAGGAACCGTATGAACCGTAGGAACAGAAGGAACCACATGAACCGTAGGAACAGAAGGAACCACATGAACCGTAGGAACAGAAGGAACCATATGAACCGTAGGAACAGAAGGAACCACATATGAACCGTAGGAACAGAAGGAACCACATGAACCGTAGGAACAGAAGGAACCACATATGAACCGTAGGAACAGAAGGAACTACATGAACCGTAGGAACAGAAGGAACCACATGAACCGTAGGAACAGAAGGAACCACATGAACCGTAGGAACAGAAGGAACCACATGAACCGTAGGAACAGAAGGAACCACATGAACCGTAGGAACAGAAGGAACCACATGAACCGTAGGAACTGAAGGAACCATATGAACCGTAGGAACAGAAGGAACCACATGAACCGTAGGAACAGAAGGAACCACACGAACCGTAGGAACAGAAGGAACCACATATGAACCGTAGGAACAGAAGGAACCACATGAACCGTAGGAACAGAAGGAACCACATGAACCGTAGGAACAAAAGGAACCACATGAACCGTAGGAACAGAAGGAACCACATGAACCGTAGGAACAGAAGGAACCACATATGAACCGTAGGAACAGAAGGAACCACATGAACCGTAGGAACAGAAGGAACCACATGAACCGTAGGAACAGAAGGAACCACATGAACCGTAGGAACAGAAGGAACCACATGAACCGTAGGAACAGAAGGAACCACATGAACCGTAGGAACAGAAGGAACCACATATGAACCATAGGACCAGAAGGAACCACATGAACCGTAGGAACAGAAGGAACCACATGAACCGTAGGAACAGAAGGTACCACATGAACCGTAGGAACAGAAGGAACCACATGAACCGTAGGAACAGAAGGAACCACATGAACCGTAGGAACAGAAGGAACCATATGAACCGTAGGAACAGAAGGAACCATATGAACCGTAGGAACAGAAGGAACCACATGAACCATAGGAACAGAAGGAACCGTATGAACCGTAGGAACAGAAGGAACCACATGAACCGTAGGAACAGAAGGAACCACATGAACCGTAGGAACAGAAGGAACCATATGAACCGTAGGAACAGAAGGAACCACATATGAACCGTAGGAACAGAAGGAACCACATGAACCGTAGGAACAGAAGGAACCACATATGAACCGTAGGAACAGAAGGAACTACATGAACCGTAGGAACAGAAGGAACCACATGAACCGTAGGAACAGAAGGAACCACATGAACCGTAGGAACAGAAGGAACCACATGAACCGTAGGAACAGAAGGAACCACATGAACCGTAGGAACAGAAGGAACCACATGAACCGTAGGAACAGAAGGAACCATATGAACCGTAGGAACAGAAGGAACCACATGAACCGTAGGAACAGAAGGAACCACACGAACCGTAGGAACAGAAGGAACCACATATGAACCGTAGGAACAGAAGGAACCACATGGACCGTAGGAACAGAAGGAACCAAATGAACCATAGGAACAGAAGGAACCATATGAACCGTAGGAACAGAAGGAACCACATGAACCGTAGGAACAGAAGGAACCACACGAACCGTAGGAACAGAAGGAACCACATATGAACCGTAGGAACAGAAGGAACCACATATGAACCGTAGGAACAGAAGGAACCACATATGAACCGTAGGAACAGAAGGAACCACATATGAACCGTAGGAACAGAAGGAACCACATATGAACCGTAGGAACAGAAGGAACCACATATGAACTGTAGGAACAGAAGGAACCACATATGAACCGTAGGAACAGAAGGAACCACATGAACCGTAGGAACAGAAGGAACCACACATGAACCGTAGGAACAGAAGGAACCACATGAACCGTAGGAACAGAAGGAACCACATATGAACCGTAGGAACAGAAGGAACCACATATGAGAGCTTATGAAAGTTCGTTAGAGTGAAGTATGAGAAAAGTAGAACGATGTGTAAAGGAAGAAGTGCAAAGGAGTATATAGGAAATCAAGCAACAACAGGTCTAGTGACGCCTCTAGGCTGCTTGTCCTCCAAAACACTGAGGATCACATGTCCACACGGTGGTTTAGAGTGGGTAAGGGAAAATTGGAAAGGGAACTAGCTACTGCCCTGGAACTAATGTCCGTGGCAGGATTAGGAAGTTAGTAGGGGACAGATGGGATAGTAACATAACAGTGATCTTTCGTATATCTGGGAAAAAGAGAGTAACGTCTTAGTAATATATATACGCAAAAGAGAGTAACGTCTTAGTAATATATATACGCAAAAAGAGAGTAACGTCTTAGTAATATATATACGCAAAAGAGAGTAACGTCTTAGTAATGTATATACGCAAAAGAGAGTAACGTCTTAGTAATATATATACGCAAAAAGAGAGTAACGTCTTAGTAATATATATACGCAAAAGAGAGTAACGTCTTAGTAATGTATATACGCAAAAAGAGAGTAACGTCTTAGTAATATATATACGCAAAAGGGGGTAACGACTTAGTAATGTATAGACGCAAAAAGAGAGTAACATCTTAGTAATATATATACGCAAAAAGAGAGTAACGTCTTAGTAATATATATATACGCAAAAAGAGAGTAACGTCTTAGTAATATATATACGCAAAAAGAGAGTAACGTCTTAGTAATATATATACGCAAAAAGAGAGTAACGTCTTAGTAATATATATATACGCAAAAAGAGAGTAACGTCTTAGTAATATATATATATACGCAAAAAGAGAGTAACGTCTTAGTAATATATATACGCAAAAAGAGAGTAACGTCTTAGTAATATATATACGCAAAAAGAGAGTAACGTCTTAGTAATATATATATACGCAAAAAGAGAGTAACGTCTTAGTAATATATATACGCAAAAAGAGAGTAACGTCTTAGTAATATATATATACGCAAAAAGAGAGTAACGTCTTAGTAATATAAAGAGAGTAACGTCTTAGTAATATAAAGAGAGTAACGTCTTAGTAATATATATACGCAAAAAGAGAGTAACGTCTTAGTAATATATATACGCAAAAAGAGAGTAACGTCTTAGTAATATATATATACGCAAAAAGAGAGTAACGGCTTAGTAATATATATACGCAAAAGAGAGTAACGTCTTAGTAATATATATACGCAAAAGAGAGTAACGTCTTAGTTATATATATATACGCAAAAGAGAGTAACGTCTTAGTAATATATATACGTAAAATAATCCTTGATGCATCTGAGGGTGGAATAAAATAAAGTTATTCATTTACAAGTGCAGTCAGTCACGGGTTTGATGCAAGATATTTGTCTAGGCGAAGTTTAAAAGAATCAACGGTGCTGCAGTCTATAACGTAACGTAAGAGAAATGCCGAGAACAAGACCTCTGAACGACCAGCAAGAGTAAAATACGAGGATTAAGGGGGTAGTACTCGCTTTTTCTGGACCACCTTCTCCCTCATGTTTAGCATATTAGTTTTGAAGTTTTAAGACGTTAGTTCCATGAGTTTGGCGATTTTGAGACCCTTCGCATCATTTGTTTTGTGTCAATATTAAGATCTTTCGTGCCCTTTAGATAGCGAGCCTCTAATTTTAGAAGGAACCGGCCAGTTTTCTACCGAAAAATGTATACATTTATCTTGAAAGGGGGTCTAGGGGTGTTTTTCTAAATTTGATGGAGGTCTAGCGAGAAAACTATGAAATAAAGGAATACGTGAATTAATAGACCCCCCTCCCCCCAACAAAAAAATAACCGGTCAGTCTCCCCTTAAGCAGGAATGAAGCAATAACCATCCCAGCTGCTTGAATGGACCTTCGGCTCGTGAGGCTTTCATGTTTTCTGGACTAGAGACAAAAATAATGCCCCCACTGCCTCATCCTGTAAAGTGTAATGTCTGGGTTAAGGGCTGGTATTTAGTTTGTTCCCTACGTTTTCATCAAGCTTAAAATTACACCCCCTAGACCCCCTTTCAAGATAAATTTGTAAATTTTTCGGTAGAAAAATTTCCCGGCCGGAGGCCGGTTGCTCTTAAATTATAGGCTCGCTATCGCTCGCCAGGAAAAAATCGACACCTTAATGGCACGAAAGGTCTTAAAATTGACATAAATGGGGCTAAATGTCTTAAAATGTCCAAACTACTAGGGCAAACGTCTTAAAATCTCAAAAGCAATGGGGCTAAACATAAGGGATAAAGGGGTCCAGAAAAAAATCCCTCAAGTGGAAATCTCCCCTTAAAATTGAAGTTGAGGGGGAATAGACAGGTCGGGGAGGCGAGAGGTCTCCACCATGACGTAATAGACAGGTCGGGGAGGCGAGAGGTCTCCACCATGACGTAATAGACAGGTCGGGGAGGCGAGAGGTCTCCACCATGACGTAATAGACAGGTCGGGGAGGCGAGAGGTCTCCACCATGACGTAATAGACAGGTCGGGGAGGCGAGAGGTCTCCACCATGACGTAATAGACAGGTCGGGGAGGCGAGAGGTCTCCACCATGACGTAATAGACAGGTCGGGGAGGCGAGAGGTCTCCACCATGACGTAATAGACAGGTCGGGGAGGCGAGAGGTCTCCACCATGACGTAATAGACAGGTCGGGGAGGCGAGAGGTCTCCACCATGACGTAATAGACAGGTCGGGGAGGCGAGAGGTCTCCACCATGACGTAATAGACAGGTCGGGGAGGCGAGAGGTCTCCACCATGACGTAATAGACAGGTCGGGGAGGCGAGAGGTCTCCACCATGACGTAATTTTCATTATATACTGGTGACCAGTTGACGATTTTCTTGTGTTTATAATCTACCTATACGACTCAAGTGGGTAAATACGACCTCCCTAAGCCTTCATAGTAACATAGGTCCTTCTTAAACTGCATACAAGCATCTAATTTTAGCCAGAATCAAAGGTAAGAAGGCGTCATGGTGCTGAAGGGGTTAAGGGGAGGTTTTTAGTTTGTTCCATAGACTTCCATCAGCAAGCTTTTACACTCTGTTGGTCTTGTTTGTAATAATTGCGCATTGATTCGATGGCTTTGTATTACTTTCATTCGTATGCATTTGTTTTGTTTTCATTACACGTTTGCAACACTTGACACTGGCCTCTGCCATATTGTCGACCGATGAGTGGGTGTTTGTGTCTGTGTGTGTGTGTGTGTGTGTGTGTATGTGTGTGTGTGTGTGTGTGTGTATAAGTGTGTGTGTGTGAGTGTGTGTGTGTGTATAAGTGTGTGTGTATAAGTGTGTGTGTGTGAGTGTATATGTGTGTCTGTGTGTGGCATTATGAGGTATGTGAAATGTGACTGTTGGTATGTGTATGTGTGTGTACAGTGTGTGTGTGTGTGTGTGCGTGTGCGTGTGTGTGTGTATGTGTGTGTGCGTGTGTTATGGATAGGCCACGGAGCTCCTAAGAGCGGCCATCATGGGGGACTTGGCCGGAGTAAAGTGACCCATCCTTCATCCACAACCCTGCACTCAGGTTGGAGAGTAGCTTTTAACATTTACCCAGTTTATCCACCATCTTTCTTTTTAACCCTTTGAGGATCATGACGCGTTATCAGTTTATTCTAGCTATCATTAGAAGATTTTATTTTGATTAGGAAGGGTATACGGAAGTCAGAGTGGTAATTGGGACAGTCTTTACCCTTTCAATTCCCACAGATCCTTCCTAAGCTGCATATATTCGTTATAATTATGATAGACACAATATATTATCAGAGCACATCATAAGCCTGCGGGTCCTAGTAAGCATAATATGGAATTACAATTTAGTATTATGCGTTGTTAAAGGCTAGCAACTCTACTATATAAAGGGTTATTTCTGTCTGTCTGTTCATGTTTGCACACGACATAGTCCTTCAGTTTTGTAAGATGGAGAGCTCATACTTGGCATGCATTGTGTGTGTGTGTGTGTGTGAGAGAGAGAGAGAGAGAGAGAGAGAGAGAGGTGGGGAGGGGGGGATATATATTAGCTTTCTTGATAAAGTTGAAAATGAGTATAGGTGAGCATGCATGTATTAGTTTTAAGGTATTTGCAAAGTGTATATATATAATTCCAATATATAATGTTCGCTGCAAATAATATCAATGCGTGCTTATACTGTATATGCCAGATTCGATTGTACTATTTGTAGAAGACTGACGTTAAAATGTGAGATGAGGATGGATAACAGAAGTACGAGAACAAATATGAAGACGAGTGTGTACAGTTTAGAAGATATGTAAGAACACATGAGCTATGTAGTTGCAAAGAAGAAAGTAATGAGAAGCAACAGATTAATCATGCCAAAAGATCGTAATGGAGGAAGAATGGAGAGCAGAAAAGGGAGAATAAGGAAGAGGGGGAGTGGATAAAAGGAGGAGCAAGGAAAGAGGAAGAATAGAAGAGGAACGTGAGAAGGTAGCGACATATGACCCCACTTCTGGAGAAAAGTTTGGGTCGTAGAGGATTTCTGTCATCCCAAGGTTGAGCGTGGGGAGGAGGAAGAGGGGAAGGAGGAGGAAGAAGAAGCGAAATAGGTGGAGGGAAAATGACAGAAGAAAAACAAAAGTAAGAAGGGAAGATATGGAAGAGGAGGAGGAGGAGTATGAAGAGAAAGAGGTGGAGAGGAAATAAGAGAAGGAAGAAGGAGAAGGGATGGAAGAGGAGGAGGAGGAGTAGGAGGAGAAAGAGGTGGAGAGGAAATAAGAGGAGGAAAAAGGAGAAGGGATGGAAGAGGAGGAGGAGGAGTAGGAAGAGAAAGAGGTGGAGAGGAAATAAGAGAAGGAAGAAGGAGAAGGGATGGAAGAGGAGGAGAAATATGAAGACAAAGATGTGGAGTGGAAATGTGAGAAGGAAAAAGAAGAGTAAGAAGGGAAAGAGGAGAGGGAAAATAAGCATAAGGGAAGGATTAGGAGGGAGAAGAGGATGCAAAGGAAAATAAAGGAAGAATGAAACAGACAGGAACATTTTAAACTATTCAGCGATAGAACTCTAGATGAATTGCTGAGGTTGCTTAAGGGGAGGTTTTGAGTTTGTCCCCTAGACCTCTATCAAGCTTAAAATTACACCCACTCGACTCCCTTTCAAGATAAATTTGTACATTTTTCGGTAGAAAAATGTCCCGGCCGAAGGCCGGTTCCTCTTAAATTACAGGCTCGCTATCGCTCGCCAAGAAAAAATCGACACCTAATTGGCACGAAAGTTCTTAAAATTGACAGAAATGGGGTGGAAGTTCTTAAAATCGCCAAACTAATGGGGCTTAACATCTCAAAACCAATGAGGCTAAACATGAGGGAGAAAGGTGTCCAGAAATATATCCCTCAAGTGGAAATCCCCCCATCAAAAATGAGTCTACTGACGTCAGTATATTGCATGCACTTAGCTATAGGTGGCGCCAACCAACTTGACAATAATCTTGATCCCTGACCTCTCTGGAACTCAAAAGGGCCTAGAACAAACTGGCTGTAAATATCCACACCCATTTCCTGGTGGACTCTTCCCAAATGATAGAAACGTCAGCCCGATTGCTTTCACTGATTTCGAATTATAGGAAGTTAAAGGGGTCAAGATTATTGTCTAGTTGAAATGAATTGATGAATTGGAGACCTTGAACCATTCTTGAGTCTTTTCCAATTTTTGTTCTTTTTTTAACTTCGACGAAAAATTCCTCAAGAGAAGACGAAGTAACGAAGATCTCGTCATTATCCTGCGTAACCCCCTCCCCCCCCCCACCTGCAGACCCATTAGTACACAGAGACTAGAAACCTGTCGACATTTTGTAAGGATGAGGATGATTCTGATTGCTTGGGTGGTTTGTGAAGTGTGGGTGGCACTGTTCATGATCTCTGACCTTTTAAGGGGAGATTTCCACTTGAGGGATTTTTTTTCCTTGACTCCTTTCTCCCTCATGTTTAGCCCCATTGTTTTTCTAATTTTAAGAGGTTTGCCCCATTATTTTGACGATTTTAATAACTTTCAACCCATTTCTGTCAATTTTAAGACCTTTCGTGCCATTTAGGTGTCGATTTTATCCTGGCGAGCGATAGCGAGCCTGTAATTTAAGAGGAACCGGCTTTCAGCCGGGACATTTTTCTACCGAAAAATGTACAAATTTATCTTGAAAGGGGCTCAAGGGGGTGTAATCTTAAGCTTGAAGGATATCTAGGGACCAAACTAAATATCTCCCCTTAAGCGTGATAATTTATATTAATTGTTTTGATTAACCGATTGTTTAGTTTATCTATTTCCATATCAAAGGCGAGTATTTAAACGTCCTCCAAACATACATTATAATTACACATATTATACTCTCCAATGGGCTTTGTTGATCATTGTCGCATCATGTTGTCATGTTGTCCTGCTCGCATGATTGATTATAATATATTACACACGCCCACACGCCCGATTATATATTACACACGCCCACACGCCCATTCCTGCTGAATCATACCAGCCACAACACTTCTAACAATATACATTACGTTATCACACCGGAATGAACAACTTTGGTTAGGTAAAATGGTTTATCAATCAGAGATAGGCCTGTAATGTGTGTGTGTGTGTGTGTGTGTGTGTGTGTGTGTGTGTGTGTGTGTAAGTAATATAATGGTTGATGATGAAAATAATGATGCAGCTTAAAACCCCTTCCGGTTGTGATATGGACCGCAGCAGTACGGTAGTTTGTTAGCTCACAGATATAACTATCGGGGTTTATGTTTTGGTTTGAGTGCCTCCACAATGATGGAGGGTGTCCGTTGTCTGTTTACTAAAAGACTATTACTTCAGATGAGTTGCTCTTCAATTTCTTGGACTAGAGGAGTGCCATTTTTTTCTCCAGGTTTCTGCTTCCTGTGTAAAATTCTCGGTCTGCTTCTCGCTCTCGCTCTCTCTCTCTCTCTCTCTCTCTCTCTCTCTCTCTCTCTCTCTCTCTCTCAAAAACTGTCTGAATAACTATCATAAATCTTTCCCAGTATTTGACCTTCCTACGGCCAGCCTCCGTGTCAACAACAGAGAGACATAGAGTGGGGTGCCCTTAAGGGGAGATCTCCACTTGAGGGAGTTTTTTCTTGACCCCTTTCTCCCTCATGTTTAGCACCATTGCTTTTGATATTATAAAACGTTTGTCCCAATAGTTTAGCGATTTTAAGAACTTTCACCCCATATTAAGACCTTTCGTGCAATTCAGGTGTCGATTTTATCCTGGCGAGAGATAGCGAGCCTGTAATTTAAGAGGAACCGGCCTTCGGCCGGGACATTTTTCTACCGAAAAATGTATAAATTTATCTTGAAAAGGACTTAAGGGGGTGTAATTTTAAGCTTGATGGAGGTCTAGGGAACAAACTAAATACCTTCCCTTAAGTAAACAAGAAAATAAACAAACAATATAGACCCGGGGAAAGAAGGTAAACACAGCTTTGCCAGATGACGTCAGTGGCAGAGGAAACACGTATAATTATTATGTTCCTTCCAACAACCAACTATACTCCTAAAATCGATTAATGAAATTTACAAACACATGTGGCAGTCCGTGGATTCGAATCCAGGACGCTCACACCGAAAATCAACACCTTATGTAATGTATATCTATCTGTATATCTGGTGATCAGATAGGTGTGCCACATGTATAACTGTCTTGATAGCGTAATGCACATTGTTGAGCGAAATTTCGATGTGAGTATCCTGGGTTCGAGTCCTTGGAAGGCCACGTGTATTTGTTGATTTCATTAATTGAGTTCAGATGCGAAGTTGGTTGGTGTCAACACATAATAATATTAGCCTACTGAAACACTTTAGTGAAACGTAGTCCAAAAACTTAGTAAAAAAAAAAAAAAAAAAAAAAAATGAAAAAAAAAATGGGGATTGGGCCTGAGCATATAGATAGATAGATAGATAGATAGTCCTTGTTACGCTTCTATGCTGTATTCAACCATATATATACTACTCTGGAACTCGGATTCACCGGTTAAATTATCATTATAACCTTTAATCCACAATACCTCGAATTCAACTTTTACACACGTATCTCGAAGGAAGAATACCTTATTAAGGGGAGATTTCCACTGGAGGGATTTTTTTTTTACCCCTTTCTCCCTCATGTCTAGCCCCATTGTTTTTGAGGTTTTAAGGCGTTTGCCCCATTAGTTTGGCGATTTTAAGAACCCTCGCCCCATTTCTGTCAATTTTAAGACCATTCGTGCCATTTAGGTGTCGATTTTTTCCTGGCGAGCGATATCGAGCCTGTAATTTAAGGGGAACCGGCCTTCGGCCGGGAAATTTTTCTACCGAAAAATGTACAAATTTATCTTGAAAGGGGGTCAAGGGGGAGTAATTTTAAGCTTGATGGAAGTCTAGGAATCAACTAAAAACCTCCCCTTAAGTGCATGGGTTGTGTATTCGTTGATTTGGTTTGTGTATTTTTTTTCTTCTTTCGTACAAACAAAGGATATGTTTATCTTGAATGTTGTCATAGATATGCCCAACTTTCTTCACTCACCTCTCTCTCTCTCTCTCTCTCTCTCTCTCTCTCTCTCTCTCTCTCTCTCTCTCTCTGTTGTTTTTTTCGTTCCACTATAAGCTATGAAGACCAGTAGTGGGGAGGAGGGAAGGGATGGATGAAGTTAGCGGTCCAAAGTGTTTGATGATAACTTTCTACATCAACGCTATACCGAATCCGGGGGAGAGAGATATTATGTGGTGGAAGGCTCTCTGTGTGTGTGTGTGTGTATATGTTTTTGTTTATGTTAACCCCTTCAACACCATGATATTATGTGGTGGAAGGCTCTGTGTGTGTGTGTGTATTTGTTAACCCCTTCAACACCATGACGCTTATATACCTGCTGTTCTGGCTATAGTTAGACGATGTTATGCAGTTTAAGGGGAGATTTCCACTTGAGGGATTTTTGGCTTTACCCCTTTCTCCCTCATGTTTAGCCCCATTGTTTTTGAGATTTTAAGACGTTCGCCCCATTAGTTTGGCGATTTTAAGAACTTTCACCCCATTTATGTCACTTTTAAGACCTTGAGTGCCATTTAGGTGTCGATTTTTTCCTGGCGAGCGATAGCGAGCCTGTAATTTTAGAGGAATCGGCCTTCGGCCGGGACATTTTTCTACCGAAAAATGTACAAATTTATCTTGAAAGGGGGTCTAGGGAGTGTTATTTTAAGCTTGATGAAAACGTAGGGAACAAACTAAATACCTCCCCTTAAAGGGAGGGACTGAACGTTTGCTGGTGACTGTGCAGAATAAAGACACTCATAATGGTTAATTTCCCGGAATGATCATTTCGGTGTATTCTTCTTCGTAGTACCGGTATGTAGTAGACTATGTCAACATATAGATTAACAGGTGGATAAAACTGTCAATAAATATAAAATTATTAATAAATACATAAAATTATTAATAAATACATAAAATTATTAATAAATACATAAAATAATAATAAATACATAAAATAATAAATACATAAAATAATAAATACATAAAATAATAAATACATAAAATAATAAATACATAAAATAATAAATACATAAAATTATTAATAAATACATAAAATTATTAATAAATACATAAAATTATTAATAAATACATAAAATTATTAATAAATACATAAAATTATTAATAAATACATAAAATTATTAATAAATACATAAAATTATTAATAAATACATAAAATTATTAATAAATACAGTTGATACATATATGAAAAATAGTATATATATATATACTGAAATCAATAGGTAGATGGATTAATAGACAATTAATCATTAAAACGAAGGATTGATACATAAATATACAATGGCATACGATATCTAATATATATCCTATACAGCTTTGTGTCAGAACCAATGGCTTTGTGTTTGATATAGAGCACTATAGTAGCCAGTCCTGTCATAGGCATTGTGTCTATAATGGCTAAGCGCAAATGGGAAATGAGGGTGGGTGAATAGGAGTTAATAATTCACTGATGCGTAATAAAGGCCGTGATTTATATATATATATATTTATTCATCTATATATTCTGGTAAATATATACCAGAATATGCATTTGATACCATTTGTCTTTGATATATATATATATATATATATATATATATATATATATATATATATATATATATATATATATATATATATAGAGAGAGAGAGAGAGAGAGAGAGAGAGAAAGAGAGAAAGAGAGAGAGAGTATGAATGTGTACTTGTGCGTGTATGTGTGCGTGTGTATGTGTTTCTGTATGCACATAAGAGCGATCCATATAATTCCACCCAAACTGCCAATGTAGGATGGTGCATATATAAACGACCACTCAATTAAAGTTAAATGATAATCCCGGATGTGGAGAGCACAATCAATAACACATATAATTAAGGCGGGTCACCAGCTTTTGTTATCTTTCTGTCCTTTTCTCTCTTTCCCTGGCTTGTATCCATTCGGCCCCATTCAGCCAACTGTTTTAAGACGTTTATCCCTATCCAGGTGTTGATTTTTTCCTGGCGAGCGATAGCGAGCCAGCATTGTATGGAGAAAACCGGCTTCGCCGGAGACATTTTTCTATCGAAAAATGTACAAATTTAGCTTGCTGTCAAAACAAAAAAATATATATATATGCTGGCTCGCTACCGCTCGCCAGGAAAATATTGACACCTGGAGGGGGGTAAACGTCTTAAAACAGTAGGCTGAATGGGACCGAATGGATACAAGCCAAAGAGAGAGGGAGAGAAAGAGAACAAAACAAGAGAGGTGGGCTCCCTTATGGGCGAGGCATCCATAATTAATGAGGTAACATTACAGGATCAGCCACCGTATCCCTCCAATACCATTTCATATTACTGATGGTTGGATGATTCTGAATTCCGGGTATGTTGATGTTGTTGATTCCACTGCCATGGTATCGTTCATTAATGTGTATAAATTGTAATATTTTTATTATTATTATTATTATTATTATTATTATTATTTTTATTATTATTATTATTATTATTATTATTTTTATTATTATTATTATTATTATTATTATTATTTTTATTATTATTATTATTATTATTATTATTATGCTGATGATGATGAGGATGGGTATTATTACGTGTGAATGTGTGCCTGTGAGTGAGTTGACGTGTGTGTCTATGGGTGTGTGTGTGTGTGTCCCAATATCACCAAGAGGAGACAGGATGGTCATACACACAGCAACAAAGAATCTGCAATATGCGTTCCTTGTGATCCTAAATAGTTTCAATATACCTTCCTAGTCTAAAGAAGAACAAGTGTGGTCTCTCGTAAACCAGAGTGTTGTTTGATTATAAAACATTTCTTTTCATGTATTAAGGGGGCTGACCTGCTTTTTGTTATTTCTGTCCTTTTCTCTCTTTCTCTGGCCTGTATCCATTCGGCCCCATTCAGCCAACTATTTTAAGACGTTTATCCCCATCTAGGTGTCGATTTCTTCCTGGCGAGCGATAGCGAGCCAGCATTATATGAAGAAATCCGGCTTCGCCGGAGACATTTTTCTATCGAAAAATTTACAAATTTAGCCTGCTGTCAAACAAAAATAAAAAATATGCTGGCTCGCTACCGCTCACCAGTAAAAAATTGACACCTGGATGGGGATAAACGTCTTAAAATAGTTGGCTGAATGGGGCCGAATGGATACAAGCCAGAGAAAGAGAGAAAAGGACAGAAATAACAAAAAAGCAGGTCACCCCCCTCCTAAGCTTAATTAAAACGTGGCGTTCTAGTGTATATACCAGACGATGGCCTGGCTTCTTCGCACTTAAAACCACATAATGTCAAATAAATGTTTAATAATATTAAGGGGGAGATTTCCACTTGAGGGACTTTTTTCTTGACCCCTTTCTCCCTCATGTCTATCCCCATTGCTTTTGAGATTTTAAGACGTTCGCCCCATTAGTTTGTCGATTTTAAGAATTTACGCCCCATTCTGTCAATTTTAAGACCTTTCGTGCCATTTATGTGTCGATTTTATCCTGGCGAGCGATAGCGAGCCTGTAATTTAAGAGTACCCGGCCTTCGGCCGGGAAATTTTTCTACCGAAAAATGTACAAATTTATCTTGAAAGGGGGTCAAGGGGGTGACATTTTTAGATTGCTGGAAGAGTAGGAAACAAACTAGAAATCCTTGTAATCGGTTGTAAAGGTGTGTTTTAGTTCCCATTACCATCATTATTTTCCGTCAACCTGCCACCAACACCAAAAGCAAGAGTGAAGCAGGAAATATACACCATATTCTGTATAAAGCCGCTGTCACACGAGCGATGGTTCCGTCCATATTTTTTCCACGAGCAAGTTTTTTCTCGTAATATTTTGGGGGCACCATTTTTGCACACACACACACACCTGGTATCGGTAACTAGACTGAAGGTAGATTACGTTTAGGGCGGCTGAATTTCTGATAAAGTATGATATTGTAAGCCTCCAGACCATAATTGCCCGTAAAAATTGCTCGAAAAAAGGCTCGTGGGACTCTGGTTTAAGGGGAGGTTTTTAGTTGATTCCCTAGACTTCCATCAAGCTTAACATTACTCCCCCTAGACCCCCTTTCAAGATAAATTTGTACATTTTTCGGTAGTAAAATGTCCCGGCTCAAAGCCGGTTCCTCTTAAATTACAGGCTCGCTATCGCTCGCCAGGAAAAAATCGACACCTAAATGGCACGCAAGGTCTTAAAAGTTACATACATGGGGCAAAAGTTCTTATAATCGCCAAACTAATGTGGCGAACGTCTTAAAATCTCAAAAGCAATGGGGCTAAACATGAGGGAGCAAAGGGTAAATAAAAAAATCCCTCAAGTGGAAATCTCCCCTTAATCACTCAGCCGACACAGTGTAATCCCCCTCAGCCACTCTCCCTCTCATGAAACAAATGGACAAAGCCTGCAGGGAGGTCATGCCAAGGAGGTTATTGTCTTATATATATTTTGTGTTAACCCCTTATGTACAGTCACGCTAATAAGTCATGTCCCAGCTGTCATTACGTTTGGCTCGCTCTGTGCTGTATTAATGTTTGTCAGATGTTGAATAGGGTGGGTAAGTGTAGGCACGTGTTTGTATATTTCACTCGACATGACGAAATGAAGTTTAGATATCGCTGTTACCAATTATTGAGCAAAACATACTTGGTGCCGAGACATCACTTATTAGCGCGACTGTACCGGTGACGTAGTTTTCATCGTATTCTGGCAACTATTAAACGATTTTAATCACCTTAGGAATGACCTCTAGCCATAATAAGACTGCAATCTCTCTCTCCACCGACCCTTTTAGCTACCACAGGTCCTTCCTAAGCCGCACAATATCGCCTAAATCAAGCTAGACTAAACTATGAGACACGTCGCTGGGACTCAAAGGGTTAAATATAGGAACAAAGCATTATTCGTGGCATTGACGGAATGATTCGATACCAGGTAGGGGAATGAAATCAGGAAACTCAAATCATTCTCAGAAGTAAAAACTATAGATAAGATGAGAGAGAGAGAAAAATTATACTTAAATAAAAAGAGAGCGACTTAAGAAGGGAGATAATATCGACTTGAGGGATTTTTTTCGGGACCCCTTTCTCCCTCATGTTTAGCCCCATTGCTTTTGAGATTTTAAGACGGTCGCCCCATTAGTTTGACGATTTTAAGAACTTTCGACCCATTTCTGTCAATTTTAAGACCTTTCGTGCCATTTAGGTGTCGATTTTATCCTGGCGAGCGATAGCGAGCCTGTAATATAAGAGGAACCGGCTTTCAGCCGGGACATTTTTCTACCGAAAAATGTACAAATTTATCTTGAAAGGAGCTCAAGGGGGTGTAATCTTAAGCTTGATGGATATCTAGGGACCAAACTAAAAACCTCCCCTTAATATACTGGTGTCGGAGGTGAAGAAGATGGAATGATGTAGTCGGAGGGTAGGAGGTTTGATGAATACTAAAGAGAGAGAGAGAGAGAGAGAGAGAGAGAGAGAGAGAGAGAGAGAGAGAGAGAGAGAGAGAGAGAGAGAGAGAGAGAGAGAGAGAGAGAGCAAATACGGTCAACCAAATTATAATTATTGATTAAATTAACTGTGATTGTCTTCCCTGTGACCCAGTTGCCTATCATGACCCTTATGGCTGTACAGTCGGCCAAATAAATGACGTATCGGCACCAAGTATATTTTGATCAATAATTGGCATGAGCAAAATATATAAACCTGATTCTAACCTACCCTATTCAACATCCAACAGACATTCTCACTTAACCATATTCACTACCACAGATGCTTCTGAAACTGCACAAAATCATCTAAAAATAGCTACAACAAAATTAAGGGGAGGTGTTTAGTGTGTTCCCTAGACTTCCATCAATCTTAAAATGACACCCCCTAGACCCCCTTTCAAGATAAATGTGTACATTTTTTGGTAGAAAAATGTCTCGGCCGAAGGCCGATTCCTCTTAAATTACAGGCTCGCTATCGCTCGCCAGGAAAAAATCGACAACTAAATGGCACGAAAGGTCTTAAAATTGACAGAAATGGAGCGAAAGTTAGTAAAGTAATCCAACTAATGGGGCGAACGTCTTAAAATCTCAAAAGCAACGGGACTAAAGATGAGGGAGAAAGGGGTCCAGAAAAAAATCTCCCAAGTGGAAAAGATAAAAACACAAACAGTATAATGAATATCAGTGGTCTCTGAGAAAGCCTCTTTACGGATTTAAGCTATAAATCCCTCAAAAGGTTTTCCGGGTCAGAGAGAAAGAAAACGACGCTCGGCTGTATCTTAGGAGTATCTCTCTCTCTCTCTGTCTCTCTCTTTCTCTCTCTCGCTCTCTCTCTGTCTCTCTCTCTCTCTCTCTCGCTCTCTCTTTCTCTCTCTCTCTCTCTCTCGCTCTCTCTCTCTCTCGCTCTCTTTATCTCGTTTTTTAAAATTATGTATTAGACAGAAATGTAGTGGGCTTGTTTAGTGTATTGAGAGAAGAGATTAGGTGTTTGTGAGAGCTAGCTGGATTACTCATAGGTGAGACAACAGTAAGATAAGCCAGGTAAATATAACAGGACTTCCAGCAAATGTTATCACTAGCCTATTGTTCCGCTCACAACACAAAATATCCGTGAAATTATCCGTTTTTTTATAATGTAATCTAACACAATATAATAGGATCTCTCACTCTCACTCACTCACTCACTCACTCTCTCTCTCAATATATTAACCCCCTCAGACTCATTTGACGCAGAGGTTGCCAGATTAGCAATAAGAAATCGAGTTCCCTCTCTTATAATTACCTCTCCAAAATTAGTTTTCTGCCCACAGCTAACTCAAAGACAACTGCAGAGGTTGAAGTAACTAAAATAAAGGTTTCTAAATACCCCTGATGGTAACAAAGGCTTTAAAGTATCCCCAATAGGCTCAACACAGCTAACTCAAAGACAACTGCAGAGGTTGAAGTAACTAAAATAAAGGTTTCTAAATACGCCTGATGGTAACAAAGGCTTTAAAGTATCCCTAATAGGCTCAAAATCGCGCCATACGTCGGAGAGGGTTAAAAAGAAATGTACTGTGCACATATTAAAAATAAGAACGCCTATCGAACTGAACGCGACCACTTTGAGACGCACATAGGATCGATACATTGATATCCATTCTGTCAACTATCTATTGTTCGTCGTAGCAGCCCTCAGATCGACGAGAGGTGTTTTCCCTGTGAATGAGAACCCTGCTGAACTCTTAACACTATCTGGTGCAACGTCTTGGCGGTTATTATGGTATTTTTGTTGAATTATTAGAGGTTTTTCATTGTTTTAGCCATTTTCGAACAATGTGTTTTTAGTTTACCCGCCTGACTTGGAAAAACGCCTCTCCAAACCCCCTTCAAACCCCCTTCAAACTAAAAACACCTCTCCAAACCCCCTTCAAACTAAAAACGCCTCTCCAAACCCCCTTCAAACTAAAAACGCCTCTCCAAACCCCCTTCAAACTAAAAACGCCTCTCCAAACCCCCTTCAAACTAAAAACGCCTCTCCAAACCCCCTTCAAACTAAAAACGCCTCTCCAAACCCCCTTCAAACTAAAAACGCCTCTCCAAACCCCCTTCAAACTAAAAACGCCTCTCCAAACCCCCTTCAAACTAAAAACGCCTCTCCAAACCCCCTTCAAACTAAAAACGCCTCTCCAAACCCCCTTCAAACTAAAAACGCCTCTCCAAACCCCCTTCAAACTAAAAACGCCTCTCCAAACCCCCTTCAAACTAAAAACGCCTCTCCAAACCCCCTTCAAACTAAAAACGCCTCTCCAAACCCCCTTCAAACTAAAAACGCCTCTCCAAACCCCCTTCAAACTAAAAACGCCTCTTCAAACCCCCTTCAAACTAAAAACGCCTCTCCAAACCCCCTTCAAACTAAAAACGGCTCTCCAAACCCCCTTCAAACTAAAAACGGCTCTTCAAATTAAAAACGCCTCTCCAAACTCCCTTCAAACTAAAAACGCCTCTCCAAACCCCCTTCAAACTAAAAACGCCTCTCCAAACCCCCTTCAAACTAAAAACGCCTCTCCAAACCCCCTTCAAACTAAAAACGCCTCTCCAAACCCCCTTCAAACTAAAAACGCCTCTCCAAACCCCCTTCAAACTAAAAACGCCTCTCCAAACCCCTTCAAACTAAAAAAACGTCCCCCAGACCCCCTTCAAGCTAAAGGTGTACATTTTTCGGTAGAAAAATGTCCCGGCCAAAGGCCGGTTTCTCCCAAATTGCGGGCTCGCTATCGCTCGGCCCAGGAAAAATCGACACCTTATTGGGTTGAAGCATCACATAATCGCCAAACTAATGAGATGAAACGTCTTAAAATCTCCAAGCTAATGGAGTCAAACTGGGAGGCTCCAAATTGGCCCGCCCTGCACCTAATAGGGTTAAGGGGGGTTGGGCGTCTTTATTTACTAATTTGATTTATATTTTTATCGTTGATTTAAGGGGAGGCAGACCGTTTTTCTGGACCCCCTTCTCCCTCATGTTTAGCCCCATTACTTTTGAGACTTTAAGACGTTCGGCCCATTAGTTTGGCGATTATAACACCTTTCGCCCCAATTCTTTGTCAATTTTATGACCTTTCGTGCCATTTAGTTGTCGATTTTTGCCTGGCGAGCGAAAGCGAGCCTGAAATTTTAAGAGGAATCGGCCTTCGGCCGGGAAATTTTTCTATCGAAAAATTTACAAATTTATCTTGAAGGGGGGTCTAGGGTTTTTTGTTTTAAGCTTGATGGAGGTCTAGTGAGGAAACTAAGAAATAAAGGAATTAATGACCAAACAAACGGCCCGCCTCCCCTTAAGTTTCCTCCCTAGACCTCCATCAAGCTTAAAGAAAAATATCCCCAAGACGCTCCTCCCGAGATAAATTTTTACATTTTTCGATAACAAAATGCCGGTTTCTCTTAAATTACAGACTCGCCATCGTTCGCCAAGAAAATATCGACACCTAAAAGGCATGCAAGGTTTTAAAATTGACAGAAATGGGACAAAAGTTCTTAAAATCGCCGAAGTAATGGGCCTGAACGTCTTAAAATCTGAAAACTAGTGGGACTAAACATGAGGCAGTAGGGGGAACCAGAAAAACTACCCATGTTCCCTTAAGTGAATGTTAAGGCTCTCAGCCTATGCCCGAGAGGAAGTAAGTTGGAATATAGAAAAAAAAAAAAAAAAAAAAAAAAAAAGTGATGAGGGTATGGATGGGTCGAGGGGCCAGAAGTTGTTGGTTGGTTTGGGGAGAGAGAAAGAGAGTCACATGAAGGGGGAGATTTCCACCTGGAGGATTTTTTTCTGGACCCCTTTCTCCCTCATGTTTAGCCCCATTGCTTTTGATATTATAAAATGTTTGCCCCATTAGTTTAGCGATTTTAAGAACTTTCACCTCATATTAAGACCTTTCGTGCCATTTAGGTGTCTATTTTATCCTGGCGAGCGATAGCGAGCCTGTAATTTAAGAGGAACCGGCCTTCGGCCGGGAAATTTTTCTACCGAAAAATGTACAAATTTATCTTGAAAGGGACTCAAGGGGGTGTAATTTTAAGGTTGATGGAGGTCTAGTGAACAAACTAAATACCTCCCCTTAAGTTACCCATATATACATAAACCTTGCGGTCCCTAGTAGGTGGCGTGGACGTAACCCATTCAGTACCAGGGACGTCCTTTTCATCATATTCTGGCAACTATGAGACGATGTTATTCAGCTTAGGAAGGACCTCTAGCAATAATAAAGCTTCAAACTATCTCAACCAACCCTTTTAACTTCCATATATCCTTCATAAGCTGCATAATGTCGTCTAAATATAGCTAGAATAAAATATAACACACGTCGCTGGTAGCCAAAGGGTTAATGTTGTTGTTGTTGTTGTTGTTCCCCAAGCTGCCTGGCCGAACAGCCCCAAGGCCCCGAGCAATTCCAAGGCCATAACCGAGTGCCCCCACAGAACCCTCCCCGCCGACCACAATAAAGCCTGGGTGACCGAAGCCACTCCATGGCGGGGAGCTGAGGAGGGTGCGGAAACGCCCGGGAAACCAAAGCCCCACCCAGGGCCCTGTGCCCCTCAGCAATTATGAAGAGAAAGTTGAGGGGCAAGGGAAAAATGTGACGCTTTGGCTTCCAATCTTGGTAGATTGGGAGGTCAATCCACGGAAGAGACGCCGTCACTTGAGATCTAGAAAATATATAACTTAAAGGAACAGTCAGAGTAAGCTATGGGTATGGCAGAGATTGCTCAGCTCTCACTCTGATAGACCAGCCCATCACCACAGGGGTTAATGTAATTAGTAGTTGCTATTGTAGTTTGAAAAAAATGGGTCTCCGTGAAACAATTGTCTCTGGGATATTCACGGTGAAGAAAGACACAAGACAAATATACTGCGATTTCCTAGCCCAAAACATGGAAGCCCTTCAATCCAAGTTGCGTGGGGATAATTGACCACTTGCGAGTTTCAGGCTATAAGGAAGTTGGAGCTGTAGACATCGATAGTCAATAGAAATACAATAATAATGTAGGTCTCTGATGGCTAAAGAGTATAGTGAATTGGGGTTTATATTATTATTATTATTATTATTATTATTATTATTATTATTATTATTTTATTATTATTATTATTATTATTATTATTATTATTATTATTATTATTATTATATTATTATTATTATTATTATTATTATTATTATTATTATTATTATATTATTATTATATTATTATTATTATTATTATATTATTATTATTATTATTATTATTATTATTATTATTATTATTATTATTATTTTATTATTATTATTATTATTATTATTATTATTATTATTATTATATTATTATCTAAATATTATATAGAATTATTATTATTATATATTTATATATGAACATACACCGTATTTTAGCTGATAATTATGCTAAATATTGATGTCTACAACTCCAACTTCCTTATAGACCTAAGCTTGCAAGTGGTCAGTTGTAAATATCCTTGCATCGTACTCTGGAATGTGGATCCTACGACTTGTCACTTGTGTATGAATGTAATGTAATACTTTCTCCAAGTAGGATTTCTTTTTATAATATATAGGAAAAAGTTAGCTATTTTTTATCGCACCGTGGTGTAGTGGGTTAAAGCATGGACACTTGTCCTGACTGTCAGTGGATCGAGCATGACTGATGGTATAAACACATTTATTAGCCCACGTGTACTTGTGAGATATAATATATATATATATATATATATATATATATATATATATATATCCCAGACCAACCTTAACAATTCTTTCCTACGTTTTTATTCCACCTTTTTCAGAATCTTTTCTTGTCTCCCTCCTCCCCCTCTTAACCGCCACCCACTGAAGCCTTCTTTAGGTAGACTCTTGTGGACTTCTTTATAATTGAAACTATATTTTATGCTATTCATTTGAGCCCTTCAATTAAAAGAGGATGCTTGTTTTTGCGGAAATACGATTACATTGCCATTGTAAATATCTTGGAAGCGAATATTATGATAATGTTTGTATTGAGAGAGGTCCTCCCTAGGCTAAATTAAGCCAAGATTAATTGGAAAGAAATTGTGCCGTAATGGTTAAAACAAAATATATATATATATTTTGCATTTTCTTATAAAACTTCTGGGGAATTAATTAATATTATTGACATGTGTAATCATCTTAGGTAACTTTATTATAGTTGAACACATTACAACAGTACTCACTTGGTGCCGTGAATGGTAAACTAAAATGGTTGCCACAAACACCTATTTGAGCAGATTCTCCCCACTGAAAAACTACCCCCCCCCCCCGCCCTCATTACCAAACTAAGAGACCCGGGGATTAGCCATTTTACTCTCATTAAACTTTTCTCCTTGCTCCTTTATACTTTTAAATCTGTTTTTAACTATTTTTGGCTCGGTGTAGTTAGCATAATTGATTTCATGTTTGTGCTTTACTTGAGGTTTACTGTTAATTAGATCATGGAGAGTACTTACAATTGAAAACAAACATATTGAGTAATGCAAATGCGATTACTCGCAATTGAATTCAGCATCCGTAACGATGTAAACGATCACTGATGTTCCATGTTGTAACTTCAAAAAAAAAAAAAAATATATATATATATGGATAAGAATTTAGCTGAAAAATCTAAGAAATTAAAAATTAGACATGGTTAAGGAATTAATTTAGGGTAGGTGTGGTGGAGTGGTCTTGCTACTGGACTGGTAATCAATCAGTCCCTGGTTATAATCACGATGTATCAATGGGAAGATATTACTGGGATTGTATTATGTGCTGTACAATCGCGCTAATAAGTGATGTCTCGGCACCGAGTATGTTTTGATCAATAATGGGTATCAGCACTTATCTAAGCTTAATTTCTTCATATCGAGTGAAATATACAAACCATGTTCCTAAACTTACCCACCCTATTCAACATCTACCAGACATTAATACAGCACAGAGCTAGCCAAACATAATGCCAGCTGGAACATGACTTATTAGCGCGACCGTACAATCGCGCTAATAAGTATGTCTCGGCACCGAGTATGTTTTGACCAATAATTGGTATCAGCCATATCTAAGCTTAATTTCTTCATATCGAGTGAAATATACAAACATGTTCCTAAACTTACCCACCCTATTCAACATCTGACAGACATTAATACAGCACAGAGATAGCCAAACATAATGACAGCTGGGACATGACTTATTAACGCGACCGTACTTGGGTTTCAGTACATGCTCACGAAGTGCACCAAACACGCCATAAAAAGCCCTTGCTGCTTCCAATATACATTAAGGGGAGGTCTCCACTTGAGGGATTTTTTTCTTGACCCCTTTCTCCTTCATGTTTAGCCCCATTGCTTTTGATATTATAAAACGTTTGCCCCATTAGTTTAGCGATTTTAAGAACTTTCACCCCATATTAAGACCTTTCGTGCAATTCAGGTGTTAATTTTATCCTGGCGAGCGATAGCGAGCCTGTAATTTAAGAGGAACCGGCCTTCGGCCGGGAAATTTGTCTACCGAAAAATGTACAAATTTATCTTGAAAGGGACTCAAGGGGGTGTAATTTTAAGCTTGATGGAGGTCTAGGGAACAAACTAAATACCTCCCCTTAACATTGTATGCATGTTTCCATCTTCAAAATGTACGTTATATTAGTTAGTTAGTTAAAATAGGACTTCAGAGGCTATCAACCCTTCTGGATTATTAAGCCAGCACACTGTAAGTCAAGAATAGCTTCAAGACTGGCGCCCCTTTTCGAGAACCCCAGTCCCTTTGAATCTACAATCTATAAGACTAATTGGACTGGACCTATGTGTAATAGCATTAACGATTGTCAGCCAATTAGGTCTGCTCCAAACCCTATTGGCTTTACTTTCACATTTGTTCACCATTCATCTGTGCTGTTAAAAGGCAATATTTAAAAGGCAATATTTAATTATATTTTACATTGTTATCGGTAGAATGACGTAATGCACATCCATTAAGGGGGGGATGGGCGGGTTTATTTGCTTAAGGGGAGATTTTTACTTGAGGGATTTTTTTCTTGACCCCTTTCTCCCTCATGTTTAGCCCCATTGCTTTTGAGATTTTAAGACGTTCGCCTTATTAGTTTGGCGATTTTAAGACCCCTTGCCCCATTTCTGACAATTTTAAGACCATTCGTACCATTTAGGTGTAGATTTTTTCCTGGCGAGCGATAGCGAGCCTGTAATTTAAGGAGAACCGGCCTTCGGCCGGGAATTTTTTCTACCGAAAAATGTACAAATTTATCTTGAAAGGGGGTCTAGGGGGAGTGATTTTAAGCTTGATGGAAGTCTAGGGAATCAACTAAAAACCTCCCCTTAATTATGTGTCTTTCTTATTATGTTTTCAGTTTCTTCCCTAGATCTCCATCAAGACCGTCCCTCAAAATAAAATTGTAAATTTTTCGATAGAAACATATCCCGACCGAAGGCCGGTTCCTCTTAAATTACAGGTTCGCCAGGAAACAATCGACACCTAAATGACACGAAAAGTCTTAATATTGACATCGAAATGGGGCGAAAGGTCTTAAACTCACCAAACTAATAGGCCGAACACCTTAAAATCTGAAAACGAAGGGGCTAAACATGAGGAAGAAGGAGGACCAGAAAAACGCCCCATGTCCCCTACATAGTTGACCATATTTGCATGCAGGTAGGCTTTATATCAGAAACTGACAGATTAGATTTGTGAGGAACAGTTACTTGGAGAGAATACTCGTGGGATATTGACTCTAGCCCCTTTTTGGAGTTACAGAGAATAGACGTCATGGTTTATCGCCTACTTACAGCGAATAGACTATAGTGGGGGAAGATGTAAGGGAAAAGAAAGGTGGGAAATTCAAGGGGATATGAGAGAGAGAGAGAGAGAGAGAGAGAGAGAGAGAGAGAGAGAGTACAAAGGAGTACAAAGGAAATCAAGCAACAACAGATCTAGTGACCCTTCTAGGTTGCTTGTCCTCCAAAACACTGAGGATCAAGTGTCCAAACGGTGGTTTAGAGTGGGTAAGGGAACATTGGAAAGGGAATTACTGCCCTGGAACTAATCTCCGTGGCAGGGAGAGAGAGAGAGAGAGAGAGAGAGAGAGAGAGAGAGAGAGAGGGGGTGGGGGGTGGAGAGGGGGATTTATTGCATGTATTTCGCCAAGTACTCTGAAGGTAGATATTTATTGGTGGAAAACATGCACATTTCCAAAGCCTGAATTGAGAGATTGTCACACCAGAGTTTGCCAGAGGAATGCGGTCGTCTGCTTCTAATTTGAGCTCCCTTAAGCCAAACACACATTCTTTTTGACGCAAGTTGTTTGTTAATATATACACCAGCATGAAGTGAATACGGGTGGATGGGACTCGTTAGCCTTGGTCGGCAACCCATCTAGGGGAGACAACCTTATAAAAATCCGGGTGGATGGGACTCGTCAGCCTTGGTCGGCAACCCTTCTAGGGGAGTAAACCTGATACAAATCCATACTGCTTACCTAAGAGTAAAACAGGTTAGTGGATGGACTAGCTGAACACCACTGTAGAAAAATAGTGCTAAAAAGATACACAGAGGGCCTCGGAGTCGGACGGATCCTAAATTGAGTGGATCCTGGAAGTCCTTCAGTAAACTGGCTCGGGTTGTCCCTTTTACAGGGAATAGGTCGGCTTGGGGGCATTCTGTGTATGGCCACCCTCATTAAGGGGAGTAAGGCGTCCGACAATAGATAGATAGATAGATGAAGTGCATATAATTATACTCTACCCATATTATTAACTCTTTTGGCAAATAATACCTCTTTTAAATTATATTGGGGATATCATTAGCAAAGTTAGAAATGTGAGGAAAGGCTTGTGGGAGTCTGAGATTTCATTGATATATAGACTGCCAAGAGGGCTTTCCAAAGCAGGGTATACCTTCTTAATGTTAGCCAGATATATTGCGGAGACATCACAGTACTGAAGGGGTTAAGGGGGTAGTACTCGCCTTTGTTGGACCTCCTTCTCCCTCGTGTTTAGCATATTAGTTTTTAGATATTAAGACGTTATTTCCGTTAGTTTGGAGATTTTGAGACATTTCGCCCAATTTCATTGTCAATATTAAGACCTTTCGTGCCATTTAGGTGTTGAATTTTTTCCTGGCGAGCGATAGCGAGCCTGTAATTTTAGAAGGAACCTTTTTCCACCGAAAAATGTACAAATTTAATATTGAAAGGGGGTCTAGGTTTTTATTTGTAAAGCTTGATTGAGGGCTAGCGAGGAAACTCAAAAATAGATACTAATGAAGGGCTAAAACCAAGCACTACCCCCTTAACTCATATTCTGAGCAAGCCGTTCACCGGTAACGCCTTGTATAATCCGGGATATGTGTGTCAGTATGTGTGTGTACGTTCCTGTAATTGTGCTATGTATGTGTGTATGTGTGTGTGTGTGTGTGTGTGTGTGTGTGTGTGTGTGTACGTTCCTGTAATTGTGCTATCGAGTTTCCGTGTATGTATGTGTGTGTGTGTGTGTGTGTGTGTGTATTTATGTGCGCATATTGTACCCCCGTGTGTGTTTGTTCATGTGGCCTACCATATTACCGAATGTTTATGAGGGTCGTGTGTTTGGCAAGCAGTATACAGACTAATAACACACATAACAAAGCCACTCCACCAGCTTCCTCTCTCTCCTACCTTTCTTCTTCCTTTCTACACCCTTCAGATAATAGGAAAGTAGAATGTAGCTCCGAGGTGCCGTTGTAAAGGCTTATCCCTCAATATCTCCACCTGACCTGACCTAATACACCGTACAGTGTGTTCCATGTTACCAGCGTGTAAATATCCCGACCTAACTATGTCTCTGCATGACTGTGGAACATACTGGCATATATACATACATACATATTACTACACCGATGATGACAAACATACCTTTCTACCCTCTACTTTGGGTAGGGATAATTTTACCACCGAACTTTAAACGCACGAATTTTATTTATACCTATTGTACTTTGTTCAGAAAAAATATGCAGAAACACCAGACTGCTTAGTAAATTTGAATTATTAATCTTAAGGGGAGGTTTTTAGTTTGGTCTCTAGATATCCTTCAAGCTTAAGATTACACCCCCTTGAGCCCCTTTCAAGATAAATTTGTACATTTTTCGGTAGAAAAATGTCCCGGCTGAAAGCCGGTTCCTCTTAAATTACAAGCTCGCTATCGCTCGCCAGGATAAAATCGACACCTAAATGGCACGAAAGGTCTTAAAATCGATAGAAATGGGTTGAAAGTTCTTAAAATCCTCAAAATAATGGGGCGAACGTCTTAAAATTTTACCACCGAACTTTAAACGCACGAGTTTTATTTATACCTATTGTACTTTGTTCATAAATATATACAGGAACACTAAAAACACAATTTAGTTGCAATTTGACTTTTGTTCATCCTGATCATCTAGTATCGGTGGGGACTAATAATGAAATCATTCAAATGCAACCAGCTCATCCATGTTTTCTTATTTCCGACTCTATCTTTTGTCATTGGCGTTTTATAGCCTTTTGAGTCATTAGTTACACACGTCGAATCAGAAAGCCTTAACACATGAGAACATAAGAAAATGGGAGTTTGCAGAAAGCCGATCGGCCCACACAAGGCAGATCCCTGTCCCACTCAACCCCAATTACAAGGCCTAATTATAGACCCAACTCACTAATACCTTGGGGACTGACCTTACCAAAACGGTCAGAGATCAACACAAGAATACGGGGGTTTGCAGAGCGCCAATTGGCCCACACCCGGCAGATCCCCCCTCATACCCAACCTATCTCGTCCATATGCCTATCTAATTTTATCTTAAAGCTCCCTATCGTTCTTGATCCTACCATATCACTCGGTAGCCTATTCCACATGTCTACAACTCTGTTACCAAGCCAATATTTGCCTATCTTTTCTGAAACGAAATGTATCTAATTTGAAACCATTTGTTCGAGTTCTTTCGCTATCACTGAGCTTCAGTACATTTTTCATATCCCCTTTTTTAATCCCACTAACCCACTTGAACACTTCTATCATATCCCCTCTAACTCTGTCTTTGTAACGAATATAAGCCTAATTTGGTCAATCATTCTTCATATGGTAGATTTCTAATATTATGAACCATTTTTGTCATTCTTCGCTGTACTCTCTCCAACGGATTTATATCCATTCTGTAATAAGGACACCAAAACTGGACAGCATAATCCATATGAGGTCTCACTAATGATGAGTAAAGTTTTAAGATAACATCGGCAGTTCTGTTACTCACACTCCTTGAGATGAACCCGATAATCCTGTTTGCCTTGTTACGAACGCTTATACACTGTTTTCTAGGCTTCAAATCGTTGCTACTTGATTAATCAAATGTAATGATCTATTTCTATCGGCTTGACGCTCGTTTGGGGTCGTTTGGCCTCCCCTTCTTTTGTTCTCTACTTTTCTCTCATTCTTTGGCTTGTATTCATTCGGCCCCATTCAGCCTACTGTTTTAAGACGTTTATCCCCAACCAGGTGTCAATTTATTCCTGGCGAGTGATAGCGAGCCAGCATTGCATGGAGAAATCCGGCTAAGCCGGAGACATTTTTATATCGAAAAATTTACAAATTTAGCTTGCTGACAAAATCATTAAAACAAAATATGCTGGCTCGCTACCGCTCGCCAGGATAAAATCAACACCTGGATGGGGATAAACGTCTTAAAACAGTAGGCTGAATGGGGCCGAAGGAAAACAACCCAGAGAAAGAGGGAGAGAGGGAGAAGAAAAAAAAACGAGATGGGCTCCCTTAAGTAATTCCACCTTGCTGCCTCTCACTTATTAGGTGTGTTGTTAATGCTTCCCATACTGGTACATCTACTTTATCACCACCTCAGACTCATTCATTTGTCATCACCTATTGTTAAGTTGACACTGTACATTCTTTCCTGCGTGCCTCACACACATACACACACACAACACACACACATTCTTTCCTGCGTGCCTCACACACATACTTTCATACACACACACACATGCGCGCGGACGCACATACCATGCTTCAGATTATCAATAGTTCTGGAATATTTGGCATGTGAAGAGCCTGTGAATTGTGTTGTAGACGGCTGTTCTAATTATGACCCTGGAACTGACTCAATAATCTGATACAGACCTTGACGTTATACGGTAGGTGATTTTATAACTGCAATATGTAAATGTATATCAGTAGGCTGGTAACATTGGAGGATAAGGTACAGGGGGACCAAAAGTGTAGTATTTCGAGCACTCTGCAGTGAGTGTGCAGCACTATGCAATATCTCTTTTTGTTCCATCTCTAGAGTATATCTCTCGATTATCTTTGATACTGTCAATTTCTTGTAACACACACACACATACACACACTCTCTATCTCTCTATCTCTCTCTCTCTCTCTCTCTCTCTCTCTCTCTCTCTCTCTCTCTCTCTCATACACACAAACCTTATTTTTTCTTGCCACTCCTTCCTCCCTCTCACTCCTGGTCTGTGAGTGGACTGAGTGCTTCAATATCTTCTCGGTTTCCTGTGTGGCTGACAGAAATGAGGCCTGGATTAGTCTCAGTAAAACCACACTCGATTGTAAGAATATTAAGTTACATTTCAAGAAAAAGAGCAAGTAAATGAATTAAATCGACCAAACTACTAATTAATATAAGTACTGTGACCCACTTGCAATTACATTACAATGAATTACAATATTGTTTTATATTTTTAAAATAAGTTAATGTACTGTATTATATAATGCATTTCCGGTGGTTCAAACTAATTTTAATATGATCTTTGCAACATCCTTTTTTCTATAATAACTTTCAAATATCGAGAAAAAATCGTGGTGTTTTCAAAAATTAGCACCGTATAATAAAATGACTCAAAATATGATATTTGTATAATGACAAGTCACACAAAAATCGATGGGTCTCACGGATGTCACACCGCAATATCTTACCTATAAAATCAAAGTAAAATGTTAGATATAGAGCGTTAGAGAATTGTGACTAAATACAGCGTGGAATTACTGTGACAATAACATGCACAATGTTTCATAAACAAAGCATAATGGACAACTTGCAACTTTCAAGGAATACGACATCGATCATTTGTTTGTAAGAGTTGTGTTACCTCGGCCGTGGGATACAAGAAGAGGTTGATTTGTCCCTAACCTCCCCCCCCCCCACCCTCCCCTCATGACTTATTGTCATTATTACCAACAGGGAGCAAATAACAGCTGCCGTGGCATAATATCGGAAAATGAAGTCACATTAGACATTATCATAACCTCCAGCATAGTTGCAATATAAACAATGTCACACACAGTGCTAAGCACATTGTATTAGCAAAATATTTGTACATACATGCCTGAAATAATTCGGAACACACACACACACACACACACACAGTACTAGTACTGAATTATCTCTCTCAATTGATAATAAGGAGCAATAATTTGTTCTCTCACACTTCCACTTTTTTCTTTCAACTTCGCCCAAACTTTCCCCACTTGTATGTCTCCTCTATTATAACATTCCTCCCTCTCTCTCCTTCACCTCCCTCCCTCTGTCCTCCCTCCCTCTCTCCATCCTCCCTCTGTCCTTCCTCCCTCTCTCCCATCATAACCGTGAACACAATAGCCACCTTACGCAAACAACGACCCAAGTTTGGCCAAGTTGCGTAAAACTGTAATAGCTTCCCCTTCGATATGGAGACAGTCAATGAAAAATGGGATGGCTCGGTAATGATAATGGGAGCTTTGGAAGATGTGAATTTGGAGAGAGAGAGAGAGAGAGAGAGAGAGAGAGAGAGAGAGAGAAAGAGAGAGAGAGAGAGAGAAAAATCACGGATAGTTGTTTCTAGACTTGCGTTCTTTTTATTAAATTATAATTTATGTCACTATCCATGAGTCTGCTTGTCTGTTTGTTCGCGAACTACTCCCTCAGTTTTCAAGATGGAGAGCCCATACCTGGCATGCATACTAAGGGGCTGCCAGAATATGTTTTAAGCGGGGGGGGGGGGGGGGGGGGGTTTATGAGAGTAAGTGAGGTGAAGGAGGCTGAGTGACTGGTAATGAGGGCATAGAACCCCTTTCAGCATAGCGCCTTTTATCTCGTAATATTTCGGGACATGTTCACACTGGTATCGCTAACTAGACTGAAGATAGATTATGTTAGGCGGCTTAATTTTGATAAAGTGTAATTTCTTAAGCTTCGCGACCATAATTGCCCGTAAAAATTGCTCGGTAAAGGGCTCGTGTGACTCCGGCTTCATCCTCCCCCATCCTCCTTCAATAAACTCCTCTCCCCTACAATCCTCCTCCCTCACCCTATAGCCCTTCTTCGTCTCACTGCAATCCTCCCTCTACGATTATCCTTTTATCTCCTGCATTACTTTCCTCGCCCTATGCAATCCTCCTCCCTCCCTCCCTCCCTCCCTCTACGATTATCTCTCTACCTCCTGCAGTATTTTCCTCTTACAATCCCTCTCCCTCCCTCTATAATCCTTCCTCCGTCCTGCCTTTACAATCCTCCCTCCTTCTCTCACAACAATCCCTCTCCCCACCTCCCTACCACAATACTTCCCTCTTCACTCAATCCCCCCTCCGCCTCTATTCAATCCCCCATTTCTCTCCTTAATCCTTCCTCCCTCTTCCTGCAATCCCACTCCCCCTCCCCTCCCAGCCTAAGTGACCGAGGGATTAACCATTTTACCTCCATTAAGGGGAGATCTCCACTTGAGGGATTTTTTTTCTTGACCCCTTTCTCCCTCATGTTTAGCCCCATTGCTTTTGATATTATAAAACGTTTGCCCCATTAGTTTAGCGATTTTAAGAACTTTCACCCCATATTAAGACCTTTCGTGCAATTCAGGTGTCGATTTTATCCTGGCGAGCGATAGCGAGCCTGTAATTTAAGAGGAACCGGCCTTCGGCCGGGACATTTTTCTACCGAAAAATGTACAAATTTATCTTGAAAGGGGCTCAAGGGGGTGTAATTTTAAGCTTGATGGATATCTAGAGACCAAACTAAAAAAAAATATATATTAATGATCGATATGCACGAATAATGTTTACTGTATTAACAATTATTAATAATTATCACTATATAGTTGGTTTTATCTCAACTGATGATAAAATGAATCCCTTACCAGCTGATATCTCGATAGTTAAGGGGAGGCAGACCGTTTGTTTAGCCTATTAATACATTTATTCATATATTTGTTTAGTTTCCTCCCTAGACCTCCATCAAGCTTAGAAAAACACCCCCTAGACCCCCCTTCAAGATAGATTTTATACATTTTTCGGTAGAAAAATGTGCCGGCCGAAGGCCGGTTCCTCTTAAAATTGCAGGCTCGCTATCGCTCGCCAGGAAAAAGTCGACACCTAAATGGCACGAAAGGTCTTAAAATTGACAACGAAATGGAGCGAAAGGTGTTAAAATCGCCAAACTAATGGGCCGAACGTCTTATAATCTCAAAACTAGTGGGGCTAGACATTAGGGAGAAGGGGGTCCATAAAAACGGTCTGCCTCCCCTTAAGGCAAAAATATATAACTACTATGTCTCTTATGTGTCTTATCAACACACCAAGTTATACTAATTAACACCATATTTCACTACAAAAATCTTCAAAAATAACTGAGATATTTTGATGGGGAACTTTGCAATCTACCGTCAGGTGGAAAACAGTAGACGACAGCAGTATCTGACGGTGTTGACTTACCGGTAATATTTATCTTCATAAATAGTTAATGTCTTACAAACTTACAACGGAATGTACCGTATTTGAGCGCCGTTTATAGCGAGTCACAGCAGGCGTTCACCGAAATACACTGTTGTTGTTGTTGTTCCCCAAGCTGCCTAGCCGAACAGCCCCAAGGCCCCGAGCAAGGCCAAGGCCATAACCGAGCGCCCCCACCGAAATACACTGTTGTTGTTGTTGTTCCCCAAGCTGCCTAGCCGAACAGCCCCAAGGCCCCGAGCAAGGCCAAGGCCATAACCGAGCGCCCCCACCGAAATACACTGTTCTGGTGATAAGCAGTATATATGGGTTCAATCAATCATGATTATGTTTACTCTGGACCCGAACCACAGGCCTTAAGGGGAGGCAGACCGTTTTTCTGGACCCCCTTCTCCCTAATGTTTAGCTCCACTAGTTTTGAGATTATAAGACGTTCGGCCCATTAGTTTGGCGATTTTAACACCTTTCGCCCCATTTCGTTGTTAATTTTAAGACCTTTCGTGCCATTTAGGTGTCGATATTTTCCTGGCGAGCGAAAGCGAGCCTGCAATTTTAAGAGGATCCGGCCTTCGGCTGGGAAATTTTTCTACCGAAAAATGTACAAATTTATCCTGAAGGGGGGTCTAGGGTGTGTTTGTCTAAGCTTGATGGAGGTCTAGGGAGGAAACTAAAAAAAATATATGAATAAATGAATTAATAGACCAAACAAACGGCCAGCCACCCCTTAAGGGGAGATATCCACTTGAGGGATTTTTTTCTTGACTCCTTTCTCCCTCATGTTTAGCCCCATTGTTTTCCTAATGTTAAGACGTTCGCCCCATTATTTTGACAATTTTAAGAACTTTCAACCAATTTCTGTAAATTTTAAGACCTTTCGTGCCATTTAGGTGTCGATTTTATCCTGGCGAGCGATAGCGAGCCTGTAATTTAAGAGGAACCGGCTTTCAGCCGGGACATTTTTCTACCGAAAAATGTACAAATTTATCTTGAAAAGGGGTCTAGGGACTGTAATTATAAGCTTGATGGAGGTCTAAGGAACAAACTAAAGACCTCCCCTTAAGAGAAGACGAAAGGACTAGGGGTTGTGATGGTCGCTATTTTTGTTTAAGGTTTCGCCGTTTCATTAGGCGGCCAATAGATTATTAAAACACAATTATTTCAAACCATTTACAACCAAACTTTGTACGCTGGTTGTGGCCGCCAATCACAAGCGTCCTTTCTGCTATCTCAATTGCCTGGCTTTAGTGGATAGATTATAATTTAACACCTTAGCTGATATATATATAAGCCATTGTATTCTTTCAATTGGCCACTTGCGAGTTTGAGGCTATAAGGAAGTTGGACTTTTTTGCATTTATATATAACAGAATTACCAGCTAAAATGCGGTTGTAGTACATATATAAATACATACAACTAACTGCAACATACGTTTTATCCAGTAGACATCTACTTTATCATTGTATTTCTGTTTAATATCCATGTTTACGGCACCAACTTCCTTATAGCCTGAAACTCGCAAGTGGTTAATTACCTTCTGCTCGCCTCTCTCTCTCTCTCTCTCTCTCTCTCTCTCTCTCTCTCTCTCTCTCTCTCTCTCTCTCTCTCTCTAAACCACTGTTTGGACACTTGATCCTCAGTGTATTATAATTAAAGTGAAAAATTGCCAGATTATTAACAGCTATTTTCTTTAAATCCAGAGAATTTGGCGGTATTTTAGTCCTTTTAGAGGAACCTGTTTCATAAACGATAAGCCACGAATATCTTATGGATATCTTATGAATATGGAGGACAAGCAGCCTAGAAGGGTCACTAGATCTGTTGTTGCTTGATTTCCTTTGTACTCCTTTGTACTCTCTCTCTCTCTCTCTCTCTCTCTCTCTCTCTCTCTCTCTCATCTGTATGCTATATTGTATGGCTAATAATGGAAGAAGGGAGGCTGGGCCATATTGTATATTGTTATGATCATCCAGGAATTTCAAGAATCCGCTATTAAATTCGAATATATTATGTGGAAAGAGAGAGCGAGAGAGAGAGAGAGAGAGTGTGTGTGTGTGTGTGTGTGTAGGATATTAAATAATGTCGTTCTACCTGGAAAAGAGGCAATCCAATAGGTGACATAATTTCAGCATGCTGATAATTATGTAGTCTCGTATACAATCATGGACCTCACTATTTCTCCATATGTAAGTATAGCTCTGGAGACGGTCTTACAAATATAATGTTCTATATTTCAAATACAACTCTACTTATACTATTAATGGCAAAGTAAGTTCCATCATCTAATCAACCCACATAGTTAACCCTTTGAAACTCGTCTATTTTGGCTATCATTATACGATTTATAAATACATACAACTAACTGCAACATACGTTTTATCCAGTAGACATCTACTTTATCATTGTATTTCTGTTTAATACCCATGTTTACGGCACCAACTTCCTTATAGCCTGAAACTCGCAAGTGGTTAATTACCTTCTGCTCGCCTCTCTCTCTCTCTCTCTCTCTCTCTCTCTCTCTCTCTCTCTCTCTCTCTCTCTCTCTCTCTCTCTCTCTCTCTCTCTCTCTCTCTCTCTCTCTAAACCACTGTTTGGACACTTGATCCTCAGTGTATTATAATTAAAGTGAAAAATTGCCAGATTATTAACAGTTATTTTCTTTAAATCCAGAGAATTTGGCGGTATTTTAGTCCTTTTAGAGGAACCTGTTTCATAAACGATAAGCCACGAATATCTTATGGATATCTTATGAATATGGAGGACAAGCAGCCTAGAAGGGTCACTAGATCTGTTGTTGCTTGATTTCCTTTGTACTCCTTTGTACACTCTCTCTCTCTCCTCTCCTCCTCTCTCCTCTCCCTTCCTCTCCTCCTCTCCTCTCTCTCTCTCTCTCTCTCATCTGTATGCTATATTGTATGGGTAATAATGGAAGAAGGGAGGCTGGGCCATATTGTATATTGTTATGATCATCCAGGAATTTCAAGAATCCGCTATTAAATTCGAATATATTATGTGGAAAGAGAGAGAGAGAGAGAGAGAGAGAGTGTGTGTGTGTGAGTATAGGATATGAATTAATGTCGTTCTACCTGGAAAAGAGGCAATCCAATAGGTGCCACACTGGAGGTATTTCTCCATATGTAAGTATAGCTCTGGAGACGGTCTTACAAATATAATGTTCTATATTTCAAATACAACTCTACTTATACTATTAATGGCAAAGTAAGTTCCATCATCTAATCAACCCACATAGTTAACCCTTTGAAACTCGTCTATTTTGGCTATCATTATACGATTTTATGCAGCTTAGGAAGTATCTGTGGGTATGAAAAGGGTAAATCCTATCTCAATCAACCCTTTGACTTCCATATACCGTTACTAATCTGAATAAAATCGTCTAATAGTAGCCAGAAACAGAACAGAAATGCATATTGGAGCTTGAAAGGGTTAATATTGCATACAGAATACCTTAGGGACTAGACAGTTTGGTGTTCTTCTCAAGTTAAAATCCTTGGCATTCTCCAACATTAAGGGGAGATCTCCACTTGAGGGATTGTTCTCTTGACCCCTTTCTCCCTCATGTTTAGCCCCATTGCTTTTGATATTATAAAACGTTTGCCCCATTAGTTTAGCGATTTTAAGAACTTTCACCCCATATAAAGACCTTTCGTGCCATTCAGGTGTCAATTTTATCCTGGCGAGCGATAGCGAGCCCGTAATTTAAGAGGAACCGGCCTTCGGCCGGGACATTTTTCTACCGAAAAATGTACAAATATATCTTGAAAGGGACTCAAGGGGGTGTAATTTTAAGCTTGATGGAGGTCTAGGGAACAAACTAAATACCTCCCCTTAACCCCTTCTGTACTGGTGACGTCTTTTTTATTTATGTCTAGCTAGATTTAGACGATTTTGTGCAGTTTAAGGAAGATCTGAGGTAGTAAAAGGGGTTAAGTGAGATAGTTCGAAGCCTGTTAATTGCTGGAGGCCCTTTGAAAGCTAAATTGTTAATAGTCGCAAGATTAAGTTAATAGGTCGGCGCCGGTACAGAAGCTGTTATGAATTGATCTCGCCTCCTAATGTTCCTTGGCACTGTTTTTCCCTCTCTTCTTCTTACATTATATTCCTCCTCCTTTGCCATTCTTGCTTTCTCTTCCTATATTCTCTACTTTCTCCTAACCTTCCTTCCCTCTTTTTGTCTAGCTCATCATTCCCTTCATCCTATGACTTAAATTGCTTCAAACTCAGTGTGTCCAGGCATTTTGGCTCGACCATTCCTTGATTTTGGCCCCGTCACTCTTTCAACTCTGGGGGAGGCACTCATCATGCAGGCAGTTCTCCATTTGTCTCCCTCATCCACATAGAAAATATGTCGAGTGGTGAGCACGCTCACGTGTGAATCTGCAAGACCTGGGATCGAATCCCTGCCACGGCGAACATTTAGTGGGTGTGGTAGTACGTCCTAGCATGTTTCACATGTTCGCACCCAGTCAGGAGACATCCTGTTGACGTATACAGACTAAAAACACATAACAAAGCCACTCCAACAGCTTCCTCTCTCTCCAACACCCCTTCTCCCCTCTCTACACTCTTCATATCAGAAAAATAGGAAAAGTAGAATGTAGATACGAGGTGCCGTTGTAAAGGCTTATCCCTCAATACCTTCATCTGATCTGATCTGATCTTCAAATTTTCTCCTTGTCATCTCTAGATCACATTTTCCGTCTATACCTCCTCCTCCCTCTTCTCCTCCTCCTCCTCATCCTCCTCTTTCTCCTCCTCCTCCTCCTAATCTTCTCCTTCCCTCTTCCCTTTCCCCCTCTTCATATTTTCTGCTCATCATCTTCCTACTCCACAAGTTGCTTCTCCTCCTGCACCTCCTCAAAAGACCGTGGGATCAAAGAGGGTTCTCACCTTCTATCCCAAGGGCTCCTTTGTTGGGAAGGTTGTTTATAGCTTCATACAGTGGTGACGGTACGTGTGTGTGTGTGTGTGTGTGTGTGTGGGTGTGTGTATGTGCGAGTAGGTGTCTTTCTGCTTGTATATGTAGGCTATATGTGCAATCATTGGGTTCATGGGTACACATATGATAATCTGATGCAGTAGTTTTTCATTTATGTACAAAAGTATATAGGACCGACAATTTAAGTGCACACATATTTTTAATTTACTTAGAAACAGAGTGTTTTTTGGTGGACTAGGATGGGTTAGAGTTGGGTTCAGTTATTTTTGATGCAGATTGTTATGGATAGGTTTATACAACCAAATAACTTAAGCATGCATAGTCATACACCGTCCCTACCGTGAGAGAGAGAGAGAGAGAGAGAGAGAGAGAGAGAGAGAGAGAGAGAGAGAGAGAGAGAGAGAGAGAGAGAGAGAGAGAGAGAGAGAGAGAGAGAGAGAGAGAGAGAGAGAGAGAGAGAGAGAGAGAGAGAGAGAGAGAGAGAGAGAGAGAGAGAGAGAGAGACCGACTAAATGAATGAGATACACAGAGAAGAGAGAGAGAGAGCGAGAGAGAGGTGTCAGTGCAATTATCATGCTTAACAATATGGTGCCAGCCCCAGCCAACCATCCAAATTAAGACCAACCCCGGTGACACTCATTATCTCTTGTGCATCTCCGGGGCGCCCAGTCAATTCATGGGAAGGGTTAAGGGGTTGCAGATTCACATTAGAGGGAGAAGGGTTGTTTTTGTCTGCCCCCCCCCCCCCCCCCAATACCCCTTCTCCCTCATGTTTAGCCTTATTAGTTTTCATATTTTAATATGTTTGCCCATTAGTTTTCGATTTTAAGACCTTTCGCCCCATTTATTTGTCAATATTAAGACCTTTCGTGCTATTTAGGTGTCGATTATTTATCTGGCGAACAATAGTGACCCTGTAATGTTGGAAGAACCGGCCTTCGGCCGGGAAATTTGTGTGCCGAAAAATGTACAAATTAATCTAGAATGGGGATCTAATGTATGTATTTTTGTTTACGATTGATGGAGGTCTAGGGAAGGACCTAAAAAAATAATAAATTTATGAATTAAGTAACACCCCGTTCTTAACATTAATCATCAATTACAAACCGCAATGTACTTGAATAAACTAATGAAAGCATAATTATGGTCCTCCCGGGATTCGAACTCGGGACACCACATCCAGAACATAAACAATCGAGCAGAAAATAAACCCTTTCCCCTTAAGACCTTCCCCGGTGACACTCATTATCTCTGGGGCGTCAATTCATGGGAAGGGTTAAGGGGAGGTTTCTAGTTTGTTCCCTAGACCTCCATCAAGCTTAAAATTACACCCTCTGGAGTCTAGACCCTCTTTCAAGCTAAATTTGTACATTTTTCGGTAGAAAAATGTCCCGGCCGAAGGCCGGTTCCTCTTAAATTACAGGCTCGCTATCGCTCGCCAGGATTTTTTTTACCCCTAAATGACACGAAAGATCTTAAAATTGACAGAAATGGGGCGAAAGTTCCTAAAATCGCCAAACTAATGGGGCGAACGTCTTAAAATTTCAAAATCAACGGGGCTAAACCTGAATGAGAAAGGAGTTCAGTAAAAAATCCCTCAAGTGGAAAACTCCCCTTAAGTGGTTTCAGATTTGCTTTAACCCTTCAACACCATGACACCTTTTTACCTTGGGTTTTAGGTAAAATTCAATGATTTTATGCAGTTTAAGAAGGTATTTAGTTTGTTCCCTAGACCTCCAGCAAGCTTAAAATTACACCCCCTCGAGTCCCTTTCAAGATTAATTTGTACATTTTTCGGTAGAAAAATGTCCCGGCCAAAGGCCGTTTCCTCTTAAGTTACAGGCTCGCTATCGCTCGCCAGGATAAAATAGATACCTGAATGGCACGAAAGGTCTTAAAATGGGGTGAACATTCTTAAAATCGCCAAACTAACGGGGCAAACATCTTAACATCTCAAAAGCAATGGGGCTAGACATGAGAGAGAAAGGGGTCAAGAAAAAAGTCCCTCAAGTGGATATCTCCCCTTAAGAGGGTTTATTGGGATCGTACTTCTTCACTTGAGGCAGATTATAAACTAAAAAATATAGTTTAAGGGGAGGTATTTAGTTTGTTCCCTAGACCTCCATCAAGCTTAAAATTACACCCCCTTGAGTCCCTTTCAAGATATATTTGTACATTTTTCGGTAGAAAAATTTCCCGGCCGAAGGCCGGTTCCTCTTAAATTACAGGCTCGCTGTCGCTCGCCAGGATAAAATTGACACCTGAATGGCACGAAAGGTCTTAATATGGGGTGAAAGTTCTTAAAATCGCTAAACTAATGGGGCAAACGTTTTATAATATCAAAAACAATGGGGCTAAACATGAGGGAGAAAGGGGTCAAGAAAAAAATCCCTCAAGTGGATATCTCCCCTTAAGGGTAACCAGAATATGATGACAATTACGTAATGGTGGTGAAGGGGTTAAACGTTACCTATGCCCTGTATATTTGACGTAGGCATATATATATATCTAATCTATATATACAGTAAATGGGGTATGTGCCTGTGTATGTGCATATAAATGATAATGGGAGAGGATTATATGCTTGACAATAATCTTGACCCCTTAACTTCTTATAACTCGAAATGAATGAAAGCAATCGGGCTGACGTTTCCATCATTTGGGAAGAGTCCACCAGGAAATAGGTGTGGATATTTACAGCCAACATGTTCTAGGCCCTTTTTGAGTTACAGAGAGGTCAGGGATTAATATTATTGTCAAGTTCGTTGGCGCTACCTATAGTGACAGTGATATCGATGGCGTAAGGTATAGTCAGTATTTATATTATGATAAATGATGATGATGGTAATAATGATAGTGATAATAGTGATGCAAATGACAGGTAATATAATGCTTATAATGATGATGGGGCACGGTATACTGATGGTGAAATATATTTATTAGTGATGTTACTGATGGAAACAATGCTATTGTAGTGGTAGAAGCTGCGGTAGCAGTACTGGTGATAAGCTTTCGAAATTTTGTTTGATGAATTTGGAAGAACCAGAGTAGAGAAAACGTTAAATAATGACCCTAATACTACTACTACTAATAATAATAATAATCATAATAATAATAATCATAATAATCATAATCATAATAATCATAATAATCATAATAAAAATAATAATGATAATAATAATCATAATAATAATAATAATAATCATCATAATAATCATAATAATCATAATACAAATAATAATGATAATAATAATCATAATAATAATAATAATAATAATAATAATAATGATAATAATAATCATAATAATAATAATAATAATAATAATGATAATAATAATTATAATAATAATAATAATAATAATAATCATAATAATAATCATAATAATAATCATAATAAAAATAATAATGATAATAATAATGATAATAATCTTAATAGTAATAATATTAATAACAATGATAATAGTAATAACAATACTAATAAACACAATTAATAAAACATAACCTGAATAGTGTAATGAGGATAATGATAATGATGGGGTGACTTACTTGTTTTATAATGTAATATATTGAAGTTGAGTGGTGATGCTTAGACTGGTGTTTGCGTGGAGGTGATTAAGGCTTAATTAAGTGGCTTGGGTAGGATGCTGGTTTGGTGTGGCAGGTTTGGTGTTGTTGGTTTGGTGTTGTAGGTTTGGTGTTGTTGGTTTGGTGTTGTTGGTTTGGTGTTGTTGGTTTGGTGTTGTTGGTTTGGTGTTGTTGGTTTGGTGTTGTAGGTTTGGTGTTGTTGGTTTGGTGTTGTTGGTTTGGTGTTGTTTGGTGTTGTGGTTTGGTGTGTAGGTTTGGTGTTGTTGGTTGGTGTTGTTGGTTTGGTGTTGTTGGTTTGGTGTTGTTGGTTTGGTGTTGTTGGTTTGGTGTTGTTGGTTTGGTGTTGTTGGTTTGGTGTTGTTGGTTTGGTGTTGTTGGTTTGGTGTTGTTGGTTTGGTGTTGTTGGTTTGGTGTTGTTGGTTTGGTGTTGTAGGTTTGGTGTTGTTGGTTTGGTGTTGTAGGTTTGGTGTTGTTGGTTTGGTGTTGTTGGTTTGGTGTTGTTGGTTTGGTGTTGTTGGTTTGGTGTTGTTGGTTTGGTGTTGTTGGTTTGGTGTTGTTGGTTTGGTGTTGTTGGTTTGGTGTTGTTGGTTTGGTGTTGTTGGTTTGGTGTTGTTGGTTTGGTGTTGTTGGTTAGGTGTTGTTGGTTTGGTGTGTTGGTTTGGTGTGGTTGGTTTGGTGTTGCAGGTTTGGTGTTGTTGGTTTGGTGTTGCTGGTTTAGTGTTGCAGGTTTGGTATTGTTGACATAATTGTTGGTTTGGTGTTGTAGGTTTGGTGTTGCAGGTTTGGTGTTGTTGGTTTGGTGTTGTTGGTTTGGTGTTGCTGGTTTGGTGTTGCAGGTTTGGTGTTGTTGGTTTGGTGTTGCTGGTTTGGTGTTGTAGGTTTGGTGTTGCAGGTTTGGTGTTGTTGGTTTGGTGTTGTAGGTTTGGTGTTGTTGGTTTGGTGTTGTAGGTTTGGTGTTGTAGGTTTGGTGTTGTTGGTTTGGTGTTGTAGGTTTGGTGTTGTTGGTTTGGTGTTGTAGGTTTGGTGTTGTTGGTTTGGTGTTGTAGGTTTGGTGTTGTAGGTTTGGTGTTGTTGGTTTGGTGTTGTAGGTTTGGTGTTGTTGGTTTGGTGTTGCAGGTTTGGTATTGTTGACATAATTGTTGGTTTGGTGTTGCTGGCATTGTGTTGTAGGTTTGGTGTTGTTGGTTTGGTGTTGCAGGTTTGGTGTTGTTGGTTTGGTGTTGTAGGTTTGGTGTTGTTGGTTTGGTGTTGTAGGTTTGGTGTTGTTGGTTTGGTGTTGTAGGTTTGGTGTTGTAGGTTTGGTGTTGTTGGTTTGGTGTTGTTGGTTTGGTGTTGTTGGTTTGGTGTTGTAGGTTTGGTGTTGTTGGTTTGGTGTTGTTGGTTTGGTGTTGTAGGTTTGGTGTTGTTGGTTTGGTGTTGTTGGTTTGGTGTTGTTGGTTTGGTGTTGTTGGTTTGGTGTTGCTGGCATTGTGTTGTAGGTTTGGTGTTGTTGGTTTGGTGTTGCAGGTTTGGTATTGTTGGTTTGGTGTTGTTGGTTTGGTGTTGTTGGTTTGGTGTTGTTGGTTTGGTGTTGTAGGTTTGGTGTTGTTGGTTTGGTGTTGTAGGTTTGGTGTTGTTGGTTTGGTGTTGTAGGTTTGGTGTTGTTGGTTTGGTGTTGTAGGTTTGGTGTTGTTGGTTTGGTGTTGTTGGTTTGGTGTTGTTGGTTTGGTGTTGTAGGTTTGGTGTTGTAGGTTTGGTGTTGTTGGTTTGGTGTTGTTGGTTTGGTGTTGTAGGTTTGGTGTTGTTGGTTTGGTGTTGTTGGTTTGGTGTTGTAGGTTTGGTGTTGTTGGTTTGGTGTTGCAGGTTTGGTGTTGTTGGTTTGGTGTTGTTGGTTTGGTGTTGTTGGTTTGGTGTTGTAGGTTTGGTGTTGTTGGTTTGGTGTTGTTGGTTTGGTGTTGTAGGTTTGGTGTTGCAGGTTTGGTGTTGTTGGTTTGGTGATGTAGTTTGGTGTTGTAGGTTTGGTGGTGTAGGTTTGGTGGTGTAGGTTTGGTGTTGTTGGTTTGGTGTTGTAGGTTTGGTGTTGTTGGTTTGGTGTTGTAGGTTTGGTGTTGTTGGTTTGGTGTTGTTGGTTTGGTGTTGTTGGTTTGGTGTTGTTGGTTTGGTGTTGTAGGTTTGGTGTTGTAGGTTTGGTGTTGTAGGTTTGGTGTTGTTGGTTTGGTGTTGTTGGTTTGGTGTTGTTGGTTTGGTGTTGTAGGTTTGGTGTTGTTGGTTTGGTGTTGTAGGTTTGGTGTTGTTGGTTTGGTGTTGTAGGTTTGGTGTTGTAGGTTTGGTGTTGTTGGTTTGGTGTTGCTGGTTTGGTGTGGCAGGTTTGGTGTTGTAGGTTTGGTGTTGTTGGTTTGGTGTTGTAGGTTTGGTGTTGCAGGTTTAGAGTTGCAGGTTTGGTGATGTAGTTTTGGTGTTGTATATGTATTTTTGTTTGTAATACAGGTGTGCCAGATTATTGCAATATATATACACTATAACACACAGAAGATATGTAGCATGTACATTGTACATAGCAATACTTTATTATGGGGAGGTCTCCACTTGAGGGATTTTTTTCTTGACCCCTTTCTCCCTCATGGTTAGCCCCATTGCTTTTGAGATTTTAAGACGTTCGCCCCATTAGTTTGGTGATTTTAAGAACTTTCGCCCCATTTCTGTCATTTTTAAGACTTTTCGTGCCATTTAGATGTCAATTTTTTCCTGGCGAGCGATAGCGAGCCTGTAAATTAAGAGGAAGCGGCCTTCGGCCGGGAAATTTTTCTACCGAAAAATGTACACATTTATCTTGAAAAGGGGTCTAGGGGCTGTAATGTTAAGCTTGATGGAGGTCTAGGGAACACACTAAAAACCTCCCCTTAATATGGCAATAATACATGTGGTTGAGCAGGTGTTTAAATATGTAGTTAACACAATTGGGTGTAGTTAAATTAGGTAATCTAATTAATCAATTTACCTCCCAACACCAAACACAACCCAATGAAATTAATGCAGGAAATTAGGAGGAGGTTGGAGACTCAAATTAGGAGGAGATTGGAGACTCAAATTAGGAGGAGATTGGAGGTTCAAATTAGGAGGAGATTGGAGACTCAAATTAGGAGGAGATTGGAGACTCAAATTAGGACGAGATTGGAGACTCAAATTAGGAGGAGATTGGAGACTCAAATTAGGAGGAGATTGGAGACTCAAATTAGGAGGAGATTGGAGGTTCAAATTAGGAGGAGATTGGAGACTCAAATTAGGAGGAGATTGGAGACTCAAATTAGGACGAGATTGGAGACTCAAATTAGGAGGAGATTGGAGACTCAAATTAGGAGGAGATTGGAGACTCAAATTAGGAGATTGGAGACTCAAATTAGGAGGAGATTGGAGACTCAAATTAGGAGGAGATTGGAGACTCAAATTAGGAGGAGATTGGAGACTCAAATTAGGAGGAGATTGGAGACTCAAATTAGGAGGAGATTGGAGACTCAAATTAGGAGATTGGAGACTCAAATTAGGAGGAGATTGGAGACTCAAATTAGAAGGAGATTGGAGACTCAAATTAGGAGGAGATTGGAGACTCAAATTAGAAGGAGATTGGAGACTCAAATTAGGAGGAGATTGGAGACTCAAATTAGGAGGAGATTGGAGACTCAAATTAGGAGGAGATTGGAGACTCAAATTAGGAGGAGATTGGAGACTCAAATTAGGAGGAGACTGGAGACTCAAATTAGGAGGAGATTGGAGACTCAAATTAGGAGGAGATTGGAGACTCAAATTAGGAGGAGATTGGAGACTCAAATTAGGAGGAGATTGGAGACTCAAATTAGGAGATTGGAGACTCAAATTAGGAGGAGATTGGAGACTCAAATTAGAAGGAGATTGGAGACTCAAATTGTCCTGAAAGTAGATAATTATCATACATACAGTTGGAGTTTACTATTAAGCTTACAAAGAGGGAATATGAAATTAGTACTACAACTACTAAATATAATCATACTAATCATACATATCGTCATAATCATACATATCGTCATAATCATACATATCGTCATAATCATACTAATCATACATATCGTCATAATCGTACTAATCATACATATCGTCATAATCGTACTAATCATACATATCGTCATAATCGTACTAATCATACATATCGTCATAATCGTACTAATCATACATATCGTCATAATCATACTAATCATACATATCGTCATAATCATACTAATCATACATATCGTCATAATAATATTAGCGATATGGATTATAATAACAAGCACACCTGCAGTACCGGTATACTGGATAATGAAAAGCACCCTGAGAAAATTAAGAACAAAAAACTCACACACACACACACAATACCCAAGATGCACACCCAGAAATGTTGAATCCTAAAAACCCTCCTTGTGAATTAAGCATGCTCCGAGTTGTATAATTGTGTTTACCCTCCTTCAGACAGCTACATTTGCAATTCATGAAGGGCGCACAGAATTTTGTCATGCGTGGATTTGTTGTCACCGTTTTTAATGTGCGGGGCGGCGGGATACAAACCGGGAGAAGGCGGGGTGACAGAAGGGTAATGATCTTGTTTACATAACACACACACACATACATTTAATTATATTCACACACACACACACACACAGCCCGTAGCCTAGTAGGTAGACCTCTCGTCTCACACACGAGGGGTCGGGGGTTCAATCCCAGACCGGGCGGAGACAAATTGGGCTTGTCTCCTTTCATGTGTTAGCCTCAGTTCACCTAGCTGTAAATAGGTACCTGGAATAAGTGGACGACGTTGTGACGTCCCATCTGGGGTTGGCAAAAATGGTACAAGGCGAGATGGGTATCATATGGTTCACCTAAGCTGATGGCTACCTAAGCCTTCGGGCGAGACGGTACCGTCTATAGTGAGAATGGTACCATACAGATCCACCCTAAGCCTTCGTTTCCAATGTCGCCAATTGGCTAAATACAGACTACACACACAGCCACAGCCATTCCAACAGTACATAAAACACTTAACATGCATTTCACGCAATACATTCCCAGTTAAGGAGGCGCGATAATAATGAGCTTAGCTCGCATTGCGTGGATTCCCCTTGACGAACAAGTAACTGAGTAACACACATACACACACACATTATATTATATACACACACAAACGAACATACACCTCCTCCTTGTGGCGTAATGGATAGCGCGTCTGGCTCACAACCTGAAGGTCCCCAGTTCGTAACACGGGCGGGGAAGAGACATTTGGGCAAGTCTCCTAACGGTGTAGCCTCTGTTCACCTAGAACGTACGTTCACCTAGAACGTACACCATACAGTAAATGGGAACCTGGTATAAGTGGACCAAGTTGTTACGTCCCCTTTGGGGGTTGATGATCTGTTACAAGGTGAGAAGGGTATCGTATAGGTCAACCTAAGCCTTCGGGTGAGACTGGTACCATACAGATCAACCCAAGCCTTCGATTTCAGATGTCGCCAATTCACTGATTACAGACTACACTCACATCCACAGCCAGCGATACACTAACACATGACATGCACTTCACACATACATTCCCAGTTAAGGAGGCCTGATAATAATGAGCTGAAACTCGCATTGTGTGGAATCCCCTTAACAAACAAGTTCGGTGAATTACACACACACAGTTTCAATTAAATGCTGAAGCTGTAGACAGTTAAGGGGAGATATCCACTTGAGAGACTTTTTTCTTGACCCCTTTCTCCCTCATGTCTAGCCCCGTTGCTTTTAAGATTTTAAGACGTTTGCCCCATTAGTTTGGCGATTTTAAGAATTTACACCCCATTTTGTCAATTTTAAGATCTTTCGTGCTATTTAGGTGTCGATTTTATCCTGGCGAGCGATAGCGAGCCTGTAATTTAAGAGTAATCGGCCCTTGGCCGGGACATTTTTCTACCGAAAAATGTACAAATTCATCTTGAAAGGGGGTCTGGGGGGTGACATTTTAAGCTTGATGGAGGTCTAGGGAACAAACTAAAAACCTCCCCTTAACGGCAGTATAAACTAATTGGTACATCACAGGCAGTCAAGCTGGGAATTAACTCTGAAACGAAGATACTTGATAAATCATAATCGCCAATGGTTTACGGTGATAAATTCATTCGTTTACAAAATGCTCTGCTCGTCTCAACTTTATAGTCCAGAGATCACCGGATGTTTTTGTTTTTCTTACTGCATAGAATAGGGAACACATATCAACAGATGGATATTGATGAAGAAAAGAAAGAAGAAGAAAGTAACACCCCGTTCTTAACATTAATCATCAATTACAAACCCCAATGTACTGGAATAAGCTAATGAAAGCTATTATGGTTGAAAGAGTGACAGGGCCAAAATCAAGGGACGTTCGAGCCAAAATGCCTGGAGTTTGAAGCAATTTAAGTCATAGGAAGAAGGAAAGACTGATTCTGGGAGAGAGTTCCAGAGCTCAGCTGTTGAGTAGAAAAAAGTTTGAAAGTAACGTTTCACTCTTGGGTTGGAGAGTTGCACAGATATATATATATATATATATATATATATACAGTATATATATACTATATATATATATATATATATACCGGTATATATATATATATATATATATATATATATATATATATATATATATATATATATACAGTATATATAATCTGTATGTATAATCTGTATGTATGTATATATAGCCTACACACAAACACGTAATAATCTCTTTACTATATCAGAAGTTGAATAGACAGAACGTGTTTAACCTTTTGTCATCAACAGTCATTTAAAATAGTTATGGAATAAAATATGCATTCTATTTGTGCACATTATATATTTATACTAATATAAAGAACTAACTAACAAGCTCTGGTATCACTGACGTTTTTAATTAACAGATAGTGCCCATGCCATGGTGTGTGTGTGTGTGTGTGTGTGTGTGTGTGTTTAAAGAAGGTTACAGAAGCCATTTATGCAACATCGGGAAAAGTGTGTGTATGTTGACTCTGCTTTTCATTTAAGGGGAGTTTTTTAGTTTGGTCCCTAGATATCCTTCAAGCTTAAGATTACACCCCCTTGAGCCCCTTTCAAGATAAATTTGTACATTTTTTGGTAGAAAAATGTCCCGGCAAAAAGTCGGTTCCTCTTAAATTACAGGCTCGCTATCGCTCGCCAGGATAAAATCGACACGTAAATTGCACGAAAGGTCTTAAAATTGACAGAAATGAGTTGAAAGTTCTTAAAATCATCAAAATAATGGGGCGAACGTTTTAAAATTAGAAAATAAATGGGGCTAAACATGAGGGAGAAAGGAGTCTAGAAAAAACTCCCTCAAGTGGAAATCTCCCCTTAATATTGTGAGTCAGAAAGTGATAGTGGTGAGTGGGAAGCAAAGTTTGTCTTGAGAGAGAGAGAGAGAGAGAGAGTACAAAGGAAAGGAGTAGTACAAAGGAAATCAAGCAACAACAGATCTAGTGACCCTTCTAGGTTGCTTGTCCTCCAAAACACTGAGGATCAAGTGTCCAAACAGTGGTTTAGAGTGGGTAAGGGAACATTGGAAAGGGAACTACTGCCCTGCCACTAACGTGGCAGGACTAGGAAGTTAGTAGGGGACAGATGGGTTAGTAACTGAGGGGAGGATAAAGTTATTCATTTACAAACGCAGTCAGTCGCGGGTTTGATGCGAGATATTTGTCTAGGCGGAATTTAAATGAATCAACGGTGCTGCAGTCTATAACGTCTCGGGGAAGCCCATTTCCACAAGTTGACAACTCGATTGAAGAAGAAATTCTTAGATTCGTGCGAGTTAAAAGATTTACCAATAATTTTGCAACCGTTTCCCCGCGTGTAATTAGATTGGTCGATAGTGAAGTACTTACTACAGTTCATATTGTCGATGCCTTTGATGATTTTGAACACTTGAATTAAGTCGCCTCTTAATCTGCGCTGGGTTAAAGGAAATAGATTTAATTCTCTAAGACGCTCTTCGTATGGTTTGTTCTTTAGGCTAGGTATCATTTTGGTAACTCTACGTTGAACTCGTTCTAGCTTGTTTATATCTTTTTGGTAATAAGGGCACCAGGATTGAACGCAGTATTCCAGAAGAGGGCGGACTACGGAATTGTAAAGGGTTAGGATAACTTCTTTGGATTTATGCTCAAATGACCTGCCTATAAAGCCAATTATTTTGTTTGCCTTCTTAACAACTTCTGAACATTGTTGACTCGGTTTTAGGTTACTCGATATTGTTACTCCCAGATCAGTTTCTCTGTTTACATTCTTAAGCGGAGTGCCATTCATCGAATAGTTTGCTTTCTCATTTAGGTATCCGACATGTAGTACTTTACATTTATCCGCATTGAAACTCATTTGCCAAATTTGGGCCCAACATGACAATTTATCTAGATTGTGTTGCATATCGTCAACTTGTTCTTTTGAGAGTACGCTATTTGCAATTTTTGTATCGCCAGCAAATTTTGAGATTGTGCAGGTGAGACCCTCATCTATGTCGTTGATGTAAATTAGAAAGAGAATTGGTCCTAGTACCGATCCCTGGGGTACCCCGCTACTTACATTGGTCCATTTAGATGCCTTACCGTTTATGACTACCCTTTGCTTTCTGTTGAGCCAATTTTCTATCCATTTCAACACACCGTCTTGTATTCCATGCGCTTTTAGTTTTAGCAGTAAACGTTTGTGGGGAACTTTGTCAAAGGCCTTTTGAAAATCAAGGTATATAATATCTACAGCTTTACTCTCATCGTAGAGGTTGAGGATATCGTGGAAGAAGTCTAAGAGGTTTGTTAAACAGGAACGTTTTTTACGAAAGCCGTGTTGAGTATCTTTAAGTATGTTATTTTCCTCCAAGTGATTTACGAGTCTGTCTCGTATGACCGTTTCTAGCATTTTACATACAACTGAGGTTAAGCTAATTGGACGATAGTTACTGGGTAGGGATTTGCTGCCTTTTTGAATATCGGTGTTACGTTGGCTAGCTTCCACTGATCAGGCATAGTTCCAGACTGCAAGGATTTATTGAATAGTAATGTCAGTGGTTTGGAGAGCTCATTCTTAGCTTCCTTTAGAACTCTAGGCGAGATTGTATCAGGTCCTGGCGTTTTATTTACCTTGAGTTTATCTAAACAATTCAATACTTCTCTCTCTGTCACGGTGATATCGCTTAGAACATCTGAATTATCAATCTGACTCGGCGATGGTGTAGGGATATCACTGAGGTCTTCTGTTGTAAAAACTGATGCAAAGAAGGTATTGAGGGCATTACTCATTTGTACTTCGTCTTTGGTGTATTCTCCATTTTCATCGACTAACGGTCCAACAGTTGAAGTAACTACTTTTTTCTTTCTGATATAACTATAGAATTCTTTCGGGTTTGTTTTACTTTGATTCGCAATATGTAACTCTAAGGTCTTATTACTTTGCTTAATTAAATTTTTGGCTTTGCGTCGTAGCTCTACAAATTTCACCCGTTCTTCGTCATTTTGTGAGGATTTTAATCTATCATTAGCACTTCTTTTTAGCAAGCAGGCAGTTTGAAATATCTTTATTCCACCATTTGGGCTTATTATTATGGCCTGGACGCCGTAGTTTCGATGGTATGCAGTCTTGCACTGCTTTTAGGTAAGTGGTTTCGAATAACTTCCAAGATGTATTTATGTCGTTATTGTTAATTAAAAAGCTCCAGTCAGTTTCTTTAAACATAGCTCTAAGTTTATGGAAGTTTGCTTTCTTGAAATTAGGGACGTTTGCAATGCTACTATTTGGTTAGTTAGTAGTAAACTTTAAAGTGAAAGTTATCGTACGATGGTCTCTGTTACTGAATTCATCACCAACATTCAAATTCTCTATCAATTCTTCTTTTGTTGCAAGTACAATGTCAAGAACGTTATTACCACGGGTCGGCATTGCGAACAAATTGGATTTTAAAGCGAAACTCTCTTGCATAGTTCGTATACAAGTCATGTCCGGAGTAGTGTCGTGTGAAGTAAGAGTATCGCCCCCCCAACTTGGTCACGGGATGGGGAGGTACATTAACCGTCGCCAAAAATTACGGTATCTTCATTTGTGAGTTACTTACATCTGCAATTTGTTCGTAAATTTCTCGGTTCAGGTTTGCACTGATTGAGCTGGCGGTCTGTATAATTAACGCCAAGTATTATTTTTGTACCTTTATTATTCTTTATTAGCACAACAGAGATGTGTCGACGTTCAGTCAATTTGAAGGGTTTTGAACACGAGGGTCGGGTTGTTTAAGGTAAGACTTTTCTTTGATATAACCATAAAACGCCACCTCAATTTTTATTTAT
>CM064524.1:39012526-39032526 GCA_032716605.1 Paralithodes platypus
CGTTTATGGAAGTTTGCTTTCTTGAAATTAGGGACTTTTTCGATGCTACTATTTGGTTCGTTACTAGTAAACTTTAAAGTGAAAGTTATTGTACGATGGTCACTGTTACTGATTTCATCACCAACATTCAAATTCTCTATCAATTCTTCTTTTGTTGCAAGTACAATGTCAAGAACGTTATTACCACGGGTCGGCATTCGAACAAATTGATAAAGCGAACTCTCATTGCAAGTTCGTATACAAGTCATGTCCGGAGTGTGAAGTAAGAGTATCGCCCCACTTTGTCACAGGTAAATTAAAGTCGCCAAAAATTACGGTATCTTGTGAGTTACTTACATCTGCAATTTGTTCGTAAATTTCTCGGTCAGTTTGCACTGATTGAGCATTAACGCAAGTATTATTTTTGTACCTTTATTATTCTTTATTAGCACAAAAGATGTGTCGACGTTCACAATTTGAGGTTTTGACACGAGGGTCGGGTTAAGACTTTCTTTGATATAAAATAAAACGCCACCTCCATTTTTATTTATTCGGCTGTTCTCAAACATTACATAACCGGGAAGTGAATACTCTGCTAAAAAGTCTCTATCTTGTGTATTGAGCCAAGATTGAGAGATTGAGAGAGAGAGAGAGAGATTGAGAGAGAGAGAGAGAGAGAGAGAGAGAGAGAGAAGCGTGGAAATTAAAAATAAGGAGGCCCAACACTTGACATTTATGAACCAAGTTGAGAATTATATCTGCACTTATGAGTAACTGTGAATTATGCTTCCAGATATTTTCTGTGTTTAAACAATGATGCTCTCTCTCTCTCTATATATATATATATATATATATATATATATATATATATATATATATATATATATATATATATATATATGTCCGTGTATGGTTGTGCCCTTGTGGGTCTCTTTTTTTTCATCGTTTTTTTTTCTTCATATTTCATGTTTCTTATCCTCTCCTCCTTCATTTTTCGCCTCCTTTTCTCTCCTTTCTTAATAAGCTCTCTCCACCCTCTCTTTTCTCTTTTTCTCCTGCTCTCATTCTCTCTTCTCCTCTCCTGTCTTCTTCTCTTGGTTCGCTTCATTTTCTTCCCGTGTCTTTTCTCCTGCCTGTGCCGCGTCAAGACAAGGTGTGGTGTGGGCTTGAATGTTAAACAGCCTAGATACAGTCTGCCTCGTATTTGGTGAATTGGTATCTCATGTAGGTCCAAAAACAACAAATTAATATATATAACAGAACATTGGATTGTCTCACTTGGGTTCAATACAGATTCAAATGGGTGTGCAGGTATTATGGCTCATGGCTGTACATGGTCTGGCTGGAAGGAATAGTAGGGTGGTGAGTGGTCTGGGTGGAAGGAGAATAGTAGGTGGGTGAGTGGTCTGGGTGGAAGGAGAATAGTAGGTTGGTGAGTGGTCTGGGTGGAAGGAGAATAGTAGGTGGGTGAGTGGTCTGGGTGGAAGGAGAATAGTAGGTTGGTGAGTGGTCTGGGTGGAAGGAGAATAGTAGGTTGGTGAGTGGTCTGGGTGGAAGGAGAATAGTAGGGTGGTGAGTGGTCTGGGTGGAAGGAGAATAGTAGGTGGGTGAGTGGTCTGGGTGGAAGGAGAATAGTAGGTTGGTGAGTGGTCTGGGTGGAAGGAGAATAGTAGGTTGGTGAGTGGTCTGGGTGGAAGGAGAATAGTAGGGTGGTGAGTGGTCTGGGTGGAAGGAGAATAGTAGGTTGGTGAGTGGTCTGGGTGGAAGGAGAATAGTAGGGTGGTGAGTGGTCTGGGTGGAAGGAGAATAGTAGGTTGGTGAGTGGTCTGGGTGGAAGGAGAATAGTAGGTTGGTGAGTGGTCTGGGTGGAAGGAGGAATAGTAGGTTGGTGAGTGGTCTGGGTGGAAGGAGAATAGTAGGTTGGTGGAGTGGTCTGTGTGGAAGGAGAATAGTAGGTTGGTGAGTGGTCTGGGTGGAAGGAGAATAGTAGGGTGGTGAGTGGTCTGGGTGGAATGGAGAATAGTAGGTTGGTGAGTGGTCTGGGTGGAAGGAGAATAGTAGGTTGGTGAGTGGTCTGGGTGGAAGGAGAATAGTAGGGTGGTGAGTGGTCTGGGTGGAAGGAGAATAGTAGGTTGGTGAGTGGTCTGGGTGGAAGGAGAATAGTAGGGTGGTGAGTGGTCTGGGTGGAAGGAGAATAGTAGGTTGGTGAGTGGTCTGGGTGGAAGGAGAATAGTAGGTTGGTGAGTGGTCTGGGTGGAAGGAGAATAGTAGGTTGGTGAGTGGTCTGGGTGGAAGGAGAATAGTAGGTTGGTGAGTGGTCTGGGTGTAAGGAGAATAGTAGGTTGGTGAGTGGTCTGGGTGGAAGGAGAATAGTAGGTTGGTGAGTGGTCTGGGTGGAAGGAGAATAGTAGGTTGGTGAGTGGTCTGGGTGGAAGGAGAATAGTAGGTTGGTGAGTGGTCTGTCAGTGTCTGCTCGCTGGATTTCTCGACTCATTAGTACGAATTTTCATGAAACATGGTCAGTGCCTTTATTTAGTTACCCAGCATATAAAAGCATACATTTGGCTAAGGTTAGAATCTGATGACTTTCTCCTATCCCCCACCTTGTTGTACGAGAGAATAATATGGATAGCACACAGTTACTTCCTCATTGGTAGGAAGTTTATATGTATATATATATATATATATATATATATATTTATTTATATTTGGTGTAATAATTATGATTTACGTAACTTCATCTGTTTTCCACTGTTGTTCTGTGTTTGTTTGTTCGCCTCTTTGCTTTTTGTCACACGAGTGTTTTTTTCCGGCATCTGAATAAACCCACATTCCCATGCAACAACATAATTATTTTTCAACCTGCGGTTAATTTGTGTAAATACATTACCAAATGATGCTGTAGATTGCTGCACATTCCAAACCTTTACATGTCAAACATAGGCTATCTCGTCCTGAATTCCAGATGTCCTGTATTTGTGTCCGAGCAAGGCAATTGACCACTTGCGAGTTTCAAGCAATAAGGAAGTTGGGGCCGTAAACATCGATATAGAACACAAATGCAATAATAATGTAGATTCCTGTTGAATAGAAAGCATGTTTAATTTGGTTTTATGTATTCATAAATTTGATACGACCGCATTTTAGTTAATTCTACTAAATATCGACCTCTACAGCTCCAACTTCCTTATAGCCTGAAACTCGCAAGTGGTTAATTGCTATTCAGGTATCTGGATTTGAGGCCCTCCAACAGATATACGCCGGAGGCCGTGATCCATGAAAGGGTGGCCTCGAATGAATCGCCCCCATGCACCTTTATCCCCAGTCAGCTGACGCCCCCCCCCCCCCCAGCACTGCTTTCACTCATATACTGTACTTTTTAACTCCATCCTTCCACCTCTCTCGGTTTACCTCTCCCTCTTTGTCTTTCCACTTCACTCTCGTACACTCTCTTAGTCATTCTCTCGCTTCCCATACGTTCTAGATGGCCGAACCACCTCAAGGTGTTCCCGTATCGTTATGTCCTTGTCCGTTTTCCAGTCTCTAACCTTCAACAGGTAATATAGTGAGCAGTAATAGATTTGTTGTTGTTTGTTTTCCTTTGCAATCCTTATTAAAAAAACTCTGAGGTATTTATATTATGGCAAATTCTGGTGTAATGGTTAAGGTGTCTAAAAATCTGTGTGTGATAACCCAGGTTCGAATCCTGGTGGATGACATATATCTATCTATCTATCTATCGCCTGACGCCGTGATCCCCGAAGGGGTGGCCACGAACGAACCGCCCCCATGCACCTCTGTCAGTCGACGCCCCTCCCCCCAACCAGCACCGCCTTCTTTCATATACTTCCTCACTCCATCCTTCCACCTCTCATTCGGTCTACCTCTCCCTCTCTGTCCCTCCACCTCGCTCTCGTACACCCTCTTAGTCATTCTCTCGCTTTCCATACGTTCCATATGGCCGAACCATCTCAAGTTATTCCTTTTCACACTTTCCAGCACATCTACCTCCACACCACACCTCCTTCTTACTTCCTCATTAGTCTGACATATTATGCTTTCATTAATTTCATTGGAGGTGCTTGGTGTTGTGGTGAAATTATAAAAAAAATAGATAATAAGTTAGTATTCACCCACCTACAATATTCTAGGGTCAATTTAAGTGGGGTGACCTGCCTTTGTTCTCTCTCTGGGTTGTATCCATTCGGCCCCATTCAGCTACTGTTTTAAGACGATTATCCCCATCCAGGTGTCGATTTATACCTGGCAAGCGAAAGCGAGCCACCATATTTTGGATAATGAGTTAGACAGCTAGGTTTTATACATTGCAATATAGACAGGTACAAATAATGTGCATTAATGTGTAAACGCATATTGTAAATTAGACCATGCTAGTCAGGGAGGTAAACATTTGATCCTTTTTCAATCAGATAGCGATATATATATGTAATTCCAAGTACACCTAGCCAATTGTATTCATCAATTTTCGTAGCTGTACGACTTCAAGGGTAATTTCATGACTCGAATCGTCTGGATATAACTAGAATAAACCATTGGCCTATCAATGCGAAGTGAAATAGCTCGTTAGTATAATATTTAGTACAGAAGTTCATCCCTCAATTGCAGCTAACATGAACAATCACTCATTATCGTTAAAAGGGGTAAATGAGAGCCCCATTGTTAGGTGTATTGATATCGCTTGGAAACGGGTAGAATAGAACATTAAATTCGGTTCAGTATAGAGCTATTAACTCTTCCAGAATACTATGACGCATTATTGACGTATTGTATGACTATTTATAGGCTATTAATTATACTATGGTTATTAACCCTTTCACGTTTTTATGACGCAGAGGTTGCCAGATTAGCAATAATAAATAGAGTTCTCTCTCTCTCTCTTATAATTACCTCTCCAAAATTAGTTTTCTGCCCACAGCTAACTCAAAGACAACTGTAGAGGTTGAAGTAACTAAACTAAAGGTTTCTAAATACCCCTGATGGTAACAAAGGCTTTAAAGTATCCCCAATAGGCTCAAAAACACCCCCTAGACCCTCTTTCAAGATGAATTTGTACATTTTTCGGTAGACAAATTTCCCGGCCAAAGGCCGGTTCCTTCAAAAATTACAGGCTCGCTATCGCTCGCCTTGAAAAATTCGATACCTAAATGACACGAAAGGTCCTAGTATTTAAAAAAAAAATGGGGCGAGAGGTCTCAAAAGCGCCAAACTAAAGGAAGGAGCGTCTTAAAACCACAAAACTAATATGCTAAACATGAGGGAGAAGGGAGTCCAGCAAAAAGCGATTACTACCCCCATAATGAAGTACTACAGGTCTACCCAAAACAATAATAAAGCCGTTTGTAAATAGTTAGCATAGCGTAACCGGAAGTTAGACCACAACCAAACAGCTGACTAATGACGTGTTGAACAGTGAGTGATGAGGGGATTACAAAGTTGGCCTATTATATGGTTTATGCCGAGGTACATTGGCGGGTTAATTAATGGTTTGGTATTAAGGGGGGGGGGGGGGGGGGAGTTGCTTTTTCCGGACCCCCTTCTCCATCGTGTTTAGCATATTAGTTTTTAGATTTTTAAGACGTTTGCCAAATTAGTTTGACGATTTTAAGAACTGTTGTCCCATTTCTGTCAAGTTTAAGGGGAGATCTCCACTTGAGGGATTATTTTCTTGACCCCCTTTCTCCCTCATGTTTAGCCCCATTGCTTTTGATATTATAAAACGTTTGCCCCATTAGTTTAGCGATTTTAAGAACTTTCACCCCATATTAAGACCTTTCGTGCAATTCAGGTGTCGGTTTTATCCTGGCGAGCGATAGCGAGCCTGTAATTTAAGAGGAACCGGCCTTCGGCCGGGACATTTTTCTACCGAAAAATGCACAAATTTATCTTGAAAGGGGGTCAAGGGGGTGTAATTTCAAGTTTGATGGAAGTTTAGGAAACTCACTAAAAACCTCCCCTTAAGACCTTTCGTGCCATTTAGGTGTCAATGTTTTCCTGGCGAGCGATAGCGAGCCTGTAATTTAAGTGGAACCGGTACCTTTTTTACACCGAAAAATGGACAAATTTATCTTGAAAAGGTGCCTAGGGGGTGTATATTTAAGCTTGATGGAGGTAAGTTGGAAACAAATACTATAAACCTCCCCATAATGGTTATCTATTAACTTGGTACCGCCTATTGTTTACTGGCGCGGGAGAGGGATTCATAAATGATATGTAACCTAACACTGGTATTATAATAATGTGTTGTACATTATTTAGGATATATAACTAAGCCTGTGTGTGTTCCCTGTGACACCGTTACCTCATGGCATATATACAGTGTAATAATGTGTATATATATATATATATATATATATAGAGAGAGAGAGAGAAAGAGAGAGAGAGAAAGAGAGATATATATATATATATATAGAGAGAGAGAGAGAAAAATAGTAAGAATGATGAAGGAAAGATAAGTAACAGGAGAAACAATGAGGAGAGAATAAAGCCGCTGTCACACGAGCGATTTTTCCGTCAATTTTCCATGAGCAATTTTTTTCTCGTATATGTCTTAGTAGCTTTGAGTTCCTTATGTGTATTTGCAATATATATATATATATATATATATATATATATATATATATATATATGAAAGAACATAAGAAACCGGAAATCTGCATAAGGCCGACCGGCCCACACGAGGCAGATCCCATTCACACCCAAAGTGCATAGACATTATACCAGATTGCGCTATGTAATCTCAGAGGAAGGGTAGGGAAAAATCACGAAAAAAAAAAAAATACTGGATTATAATGATTAATCAACCTATTTTTCTTTGTATTTCCAGATGGACACGCAAGAAGGGAAAACCCCCACAAATACTGGAAACTGGACACCCCCCCCCCCCCCCCCACCCCTGGAAGTCTGGCCGGAGCAGCACAGGCCCTACAAAAGGGCCCCCACAACGACGCCGGTTCTGGTGCATGTTGGATTCATAAAACTAACCTTATTTGATATACCCAGGGGGCTGATTATTAGGGAGAGATCTATCGTAAGCCTCATTTATGGAACTCGCCTTATTTTAATACCTCTTAACTTGATTATTAGGGAGAGATCTTTCCTAAGCCTCGTGGACTAATAGTGTTTACCAATATTTACTCTATGTTGAACTTTCGGAAATATATGAGATGACTTTCCTAAGCGAGATTGATGTTAAAGTGTTCGCCATGCCACAGTATTCAATTATAGTTAGGTTAATTGTAGGTAAGCAGTTACTTGAAGTTACTCAAGAATGACAAGCAGACAAGACGAAGCAGAAGAAGAAAAGATGAAGGAATAAACAGATGAGGAAGAATTGAAAAGAACAACAACATCAAGAACAGGAGAAGGAAGAAGAGGATAACAACTAGATTTGCAGATTTTTCCCATCTTTCTAATCAGTATTCACATTTCGACGAAGTGATATGCAGAAGCTTCTAGTTTTTCTAATTGACATCTGCATCTTGACACAGTGAAAGGCTAAAGTTCCAATATGTCCATTAAGTGTCCGAATCTCAAGCTTTTGGCAATGTAGGTGCTCGTTTTGTGAAAGGCTAAAGTTCCAAATCTCTCCATCAAGTATCCGAATCTTAAAGTTTGATAAAATAAGGTGTTCGTTTTATGAATGTGGCCCCTGTATCGTATAGTCGACGGAACTTTCGTAGGGTCTGTGCTGCGATGGGAGTCTTCCAAAAGAACATAAGAACATAAGAAAATGGGAGTCTGCAGAAAGCCGATTGGCTACGCAAGGCAGATCCCTTTCACACCCAACCCATCTCGCCATGTTGATGGTCATGTCAACGATAAGGTAGGTCCAGAGTTGATTAATAAGTTGGTGATGCTAATATTGTCACTATGTTAATGGCACCAAGTGTTTTAAAGTAGATTTTAATTAAGGGGAGATTTCCACTAGAGGGATTTTTTTCTTGACTCCTTTCTTCCTCATATTTAGCCCCATCGTTTTTCTAATATTAAGACGTTCGCCCCATTATTTTGACAATTTTAAGAACTTTCAACCCATTTCTACCAATTTTAAGACCGTTCGTGCCATTTAGGTGTCGATTTTATCCTGGCGAGCGATAGCGAGCCTATAATTTAAGAGGAACCGGCTTTCAGCCGGGACATTTTTCTACCGAAAAATGTACACAATTATCTTGAAAGGGACTCAAGGGGGTGTACTCTTAAGCTTGAAGGATATCTAGGGACCAAACTAAAAACCTCTCCTTAAGCTTATAGAAATACCCCCAAGACCCCCTTCCAGATATATACAGTATATATATATATATATATAATTTTCCGCAGAAAAAATCCCTACCGAAGGCTTGTTCCTCTTAACGGCAGACTCGCTTTCGCTCGCCAGGAAAACAATGGACACCTCCCTTCTCCCTCATATTTAGCCCCATTGGTATGGAGAATTTAAGACATTTGGCAATTAGTTTGGTGATATTGATACCCTTTACTACCGAGAAAAAAAAAATGCACGAATTTATTTCGAAGTTATATGCTGTATATAAACCGATTTTACCTAAGAGATTCAATACTACTTGCGGAATTCTAGGTCGCAGAGTTGGGTATGCATTTTTTTTTTTTTTTTTTTTGTAATGCAAAAACTGCACACCTACTTTATTATTATGTTGATTAGTTTCCTCCGTAGACCTCCATCAAGCTTACAAAAAATAAAACCTAAAACCTAAACTAAAAACTGTTTATATATGTGCATAAAAATCACATTGATATACAGTATCTATCTCTATCTATATCAGCTCACGTAAATTATCACGATGATGATTCAATGATAATGGTTCAATAAATGATATGAGTGACTATATACAAGGATAATCCAACCAAGATACACATGATGGCAGCTGTTACTGTAAAGAGGTTGGCAAATACTTCCCCTTCCTATAGTCGGCTGTGGGGGGAGAGGGCCGGAGGGGGTGGGAGGGGGGGAGGGGGAAGCGAGTGACAGACAGACAGTTTGGTCCACTTTTCGGTTTTAGTTGTGTAGCCTTCCGGAAATGTCACGTACGTCGGTGTCTAGTCCATATGTTGTTCGTCTATTTTTTTTTTTGTTTTTTTTTTGTTTTTTTTTTTTTTCTATATTCCAACTTACTTCCTCTCGGGCATAGGCTGAGAGCCTTAACATTCACCGCTTTACAATGAACAGTGAAGCCCGTGAGGTCTTGTTCCAGTCTAGGGAGTGAGACATGTGAAGCACGTAGAGTACAACGAGCACCTGCCATCTTGCCTTCACATGAGGCACGGTGCTCACTCATGGCCCGAAACGACCCCCATCTCTGAAGCCACCTCGTTCCCGTGCTTCACTGTCTCATCCCCTACACTCGGACTCTCACACTTACACACACACATTTGCCTATATGTACCTATTCAGCACCACCAGGGACGTTCTCTTCACATCATGTTCTGGCAACTATTATATACGATTATATTCAGCTTAGGAAGGACCTCGAGCAATTATTTAAGCTTCAAAATATCTCGGGCCAACCTTTTAAGGGGAGATTTCCACTTGAGGGATTTTTTTCTGGGCCCCTTACTCCTTCATGTTTAGCCCCATTGCTTTTGAGATTTTAAGACGTTCGCCCCATTAGTTTGGCGATTTTAAGAACTTTCGCCCCATTTATGTCAATTTTAAGACCTTTCGTGCCATTTAGGTGTCGATTTTATCCTAGCGAGCGATAGCGAGCCTGTAATATAAGAGGCACCGGCCTTCGGCCGGGAAATTTATCTTGAAAGGGGGTTTAGGAGGTGATAATAGTGATAATAATTAGGATGATAATATGAATTATTTTATATAGATTTGTTTATATGTATGTTAGTATATTTGTTAATGAATCATGTGTTTTCTCATTGTATCTTAGTTTGCTTCTTTATTTATTTATTATTATTTATTATTATTATTATTTTTATTATTATTATTATTTTTATTATTATTATTATTATTATTTATTATTATTATTATTATTATTATTATTATTATTTATTATTATTATTATTATTATTATTATTTATTTATTATTATTATTATTATTATTATTATTTATTATTATTATTATTATTATTATTATTTATTATTATTACTATGCAACTCTTCTTCAAAAGCATTACTATATATTTACGTTCAGAATGTGGGGGTTGTCCTTCCTAATGGGAGTGTGTGTGTGTGTGTGTGTGTGTGTGTGGGAGGGGGGGTTTCTGGTCCCCCTTCTTCCTCATGTTTAGCATAAATACAGTAGTTTTCAGTTGTTAAGACGTTCGGCCCATTAGTTTGTCGATTTTAAAACCTTTCGTCCCATTTCTATATCAGTATCAAGACTCTTTGTACCACTTAGGTATCGATCTTCTCTTGGCGAACGATGGCCAGCCTATAATTTTAAGAGAAACCTTCCTTTGGCCGGGAAATGTTTCTATCGAAAAATGTACTCAATTTTCTTGAAGGGAGGTCTAGGGGGTGCTTGTTTAAGCTTGATGGAGGTCTAGCAAGGAAACTAAAAAAATAAATGAATATATTAATGATAAGACTCTAAATAATACTCACTGTCCCCTTAAAGGTGTCCTGGGACAATATACCAGTATTCATATTTTTAAACAGATACAATATTTCTCAGGAATGTGTTGATAAAATATGGGATGAATCCCTCGGATTAAATGTATATGTAACCTTAAGGGAAGATTTCCACCTGGAGGATTTTTTTTCTGGACCCCTCTCTCCCCCATGTTTAGCCCTATTGCTTTTGAGATTTTAAGACGTTCGCCCCATTAGTTTGGCGATTTTAAGAACCCTCGCCCCATTGCTGTCAATTTTAAGACCATTCTTGCCATTTAGGTGTCGATTTTTTCCTGGCGAGCGATAGCGAGCCTGTAATTTAAGGGGAATTGGCCTTCGGCCGGGACATTTTTCTACCGAAAAATGTACAAATTTATCTTGAAAGGGAGTCTAGGGGGAGTAATTTTAAGTTTGATGGAAGTCTAGGGAATCAACTATAAACCTCCCCTTAACTACTAATAGACGCTTTTGTTTCTATGTCATTGGAAGTTGATCATCGTGTCTGTCTGTCACCATGCATGTTTTTACGCAAAGTGGTAACTATCTTCATCAGTTTGAGACACATTTAATATTTTAATCAACTACCTGATATTGGTAATGATGAGAATGATAGCGATGGTTATTTTTGTCTACGTTTATGAAGGAGACAAAAGGCCACGCTGTCTGTAACAAGTCTCTTCCACAAAGTTGCACGAGCGATAGGGAGCCAAATTCAAGGCACTTGACAGTCATAATGTCTGGACACATGGAGCTTGAAGCACTTTGACCCTTTCACGTTCTTGACGCAATTTTGAGCCTATTAGGGATTCTTTAAAGCCTTTGTTACCATCAGGGGTATTTAGAAACCTTTAGTTTAGTTACTTTAACCTCTACAGTTGTCTTTGAGTTAGCTGTGGGCAGAAAACTAATTTTGGAGAGGTAATTATAAGAGTGAGAGAACTATTTCTTATTGCTAATCTGGCAACCTCTACGTCATATGGTCGTGGGAGGGTTAAGTGATAGGATGAGGGAAATATAGATTAAGGGGGAGATTTCCAGTGTTTACTTGATGAGTAGAAAGATACTGGGGAAATGTATTCACTCTTGGATTTACGAGTTGGAGAGAATAGGGGTAGGAATGTGTTGAAAGGCGAGTGCCACCCACTTTCTGTATTGGAGAAGGTATACAATGAAAGAGATCTAAAGCAATATCTCTCTCTCTCTCTCCTAACTACCTCCAATGCTTTTATACTCCCTAATACCATTTTCCTCCTCCCTGCCACTTTCTGTATTCAGAATTCAATTGTCGGAATTTCCATATTTAAGAGTACCGCCGCCCCTCCTCCCTATTTGATTTCAACTTTTCTTGAAATGTTTATTGTCACATTTGCTATATTGTCTTTTTTGACGAATGGTCTTTGTGGCTTAATTTTTAATTCGTCTTAAGGGGGGGGGGGGAGAGTGCTTGTTTTTTATATATACACTGTATATGTATTTGTTAATTAATTTATTTTGGATTTCCTTCGCTAGACCTCCATCAAGCTTAAAATATTTCAAGATAACATGTTTACATTTTTCGGCAGAAAAATTTCCCGGCCGAAGGCCAGTTTCTTCTAAAATTACAGGCTCGCTGTCGCTCGCCAGGAAAATATCGACACCTAAATGGCATGAAAGGTCTTAACATTGACGAAGAAATGGGGCGAAAGGTCTTAAAATCGACAAACTAACGGCACAACAATCTTAGAACCTCAAAACTAATATACTGAACATGAGGGAGAAGGGGGTCCATAAAAAGCGAGTACTACCTCCTTAATATCGTCCTTAACCCCTTCTGTACCGGCGATGTCATTTATTTTTATTCTAGCTATATTCAGTTTAAGAAGGATCTGTGGTAGTAAAATGGGTAACGTGAGATAGTTCAAAGCTTGTTAATTGCTGGAGGCCCTTAAGGGGAGGTATTTAGTTTGTTCCCTAGACCTCCATCAAGCTTAAAATTACACCCCCTTGAGTCCCTTTCAAGATAAATTTGTACATTTTTCGGTAGAAAAATTTCCCGGCCGAAGGCCGGTTCCTCTTAAATTACAGGCTCGCTATCGCTCGCCAGGATAAAATCGACAACTGAATGGCACGAAAGGTCTTAATATGGGGTGAAAGTTGTTAAAATCGTTAAACTAATGGGGCGAACGTTTTATAATATCAAAAGCAATGGGGCTAACCATGAGGGTGAAAGGTGTCAAGAAAAAAATCCCTCAAGTGGAGATCTCCCCTTAACCCTTTCTGTACCGTGGACGTATTTTTAACTTTGTGTTCTAGTTACTGTTAGACGATTTTATTCAGTTGAAAAAGCGCTCAACCCATTTTTACTACCACAGATCTTTACTAAACTTCAAAAAATCGTCAACAAATATAGTTAGAATGAGATAGATAAGACGTCGCCCGGTTAATAGAATAATAGAAAAGTGATCAGGTTAATTAAACACAAATACTCTCACTTTTATTACTAATTATGTTCGTTGGTAGAACGACTTCAAGGCTTGTTAAGCAAAACATACCCATACAAATGCGGCCCAAACGCAGACATAGGATTGCATTATGATGATGATGAGAGAGAGAGAGAGAGAGAGAGAGAGAGAGAGAGAGAGAGAGAGAGAGAGAGAGAGCGAGAGAGAGAGAGAGAGAGAGAGAGAGAGCGAGAGAGCGAGCGAGAGAGAGAGAGAGAGAAGTAGAGAGCGAGAAAGAGTGAAGGTGGGAAGGTGGGGTAGGGGGTGAGGCAGAGGCAGAGAGAGAGAGAGAGAGAGAGAGAGAGAGAGAGAGAGGGGGGGGGGGGGGAAGTAAGGGCAAGATACCAACACAAATAGCAAGCCAAGTGTCCCTCCCTCCCTCCCTCCCTCCCTCCTTCCCGTGTATAAAGAACAAACAACAGTGCCCCCTGGTTGTTGTCCGCCAGTCTACACAGAAAATGGGATACACACGTAATAGGAGAGTATACAGAGAGAGTGAGAGACTTCAGTGAAGAAAGTAAAAAATGAAATGCTAACAATATGATATATATCAACCAGTATCCTGAACCGGTGACGTCTTTTGCTTTGATTTCAGCTAGGCCTACATTTAGACGGTTTGAAATGAAGGATGTATGGTAGCTAGAAGAATTAATTGAGAAAGTCTGTAGTCTGTTCATCGGTAGACGCTCTTCTGAAGTTGAATACAATCGTCTAATAGTTGTCAGAATATAGTGAAATGGATGCCTCTGGCACTGAATGAGTTAAGGGAATGCAATTAGGTTTGTGTGTAAATTACCGAATGGACGAATAACGCATGGAAAGAGGCTGTTGTAATAAACTGTAGATGACTCAGTACTCGAGACTAAATGAATGAATTAATGTTGAAACAGAACAAACAAGGGACTGGAGTTTTCGCAGAGAGGCTCCAGTCCTGACGTTATTCTTGACTTGCAGTGTGCTGGCTTAATAATCCAGTAGGGTTGATAGCCTCTGAAGTCCTATTTTAACTAAAAGAAACAGATGGGCAAATGGACAGCAAATTGAAGTAGAGGGGAAGAGAAGGAGAGAGAGAGAGAGAGAGAGTTCCATTGATAATATCCATATACTTCTAATCCTTACTTGGCAGTCCGGCCATAAATCTAAAATAGGAGTTGTAACTAAGTTGATGTCAAGGACAATATTGCAGAAAGCTCTCTCCCTACCCACCTTTCCCCCCGGTCTGCATGAAACATAGTTGAAAACAAAGCCAACAGAGGGACTAATTTATATCTGAAGGAATCGTAGACGAGACAAAATTATATATATTATTATTATTATTTTTTGTATAAACTACAGATAGGTACAACGTTAACTGTAATTGAGAAACTGTTTTGGTATACAGAGTAGCCATTTGGGTATTTATTTCATGCCATTTCCGCGATTGTTGACATTGTTTCACCCAAAATGCCGAAGTTGCTTCAATGTTTGTAGAAGCCGCTTAATTAACTGACCTCTCAAACTTCCTATTATTAATAGGAATTGAAAACAAAACTGTTGCCTCGTTTGTAAAATGGTATATTATTAAACGTCGAGAGAAAAAGACAAAACTGAGACAGGAGTGTTTTATATTTTTATCTTCATGTACAACAGTGATCAACATTACTAGAGTATGTGATGCTCTTTCTCTCTCTCTCTCTCTCTCTCTCTCTCTCTCTCTCTCTCTCTCTCTCTCTCTCTCTCTCTCTCTCTCTCTCTCTCTCTCTCTCTCTCGAAATCGTCTGTCAGCCATGAGTATTGTAAATGCTGATAATCTTGGTTCACTAAAATGTCGTTCTAAAGCCATTCATGTTCTGACTTCATCTCCCTTTGTCTTTATTCTTATTTTAGTGTAGTTTACTTCTTTCTTTATTGGTGTTTTCGTATTTTCATTTATCTTCCTTCCCTTTTTTCCCCTTTCTCTTTTCTCCATCCATTTCTCGTCCATTGCTAGCCTCTTTTTTATCTTCTTTTCTTCGTCTCCTCTCTTTCGCTCACACTGTTTTTCCTCCTCTTCTCATTCGCTCTTTTTCCTTTTATCCTGTATTTGTTCCCTTGTTTTTCCTTCGCACCGGCTCTCTGTCTCGGCTTTACTCTCCTTCCTCTTCCACTTTTATTATAATTTTCTTTTCCTCTCTGTCTCTTTTCCTTTATCCTCATGTCTTGTATTTCTCTTCTTTCTTTCATACTTACCCTTCCCCTTCTTATCTTATTCTCTCTCAAATTTGTGTTATTAAATTATCTCTCATTCGTCCTTAATATTTCTTTTTTTCTACTTGTCTCTTCTTTCCTCACTGTTTATTCTTGCCTTTCTTCGTGTTATCATGTTTTCTATTCCTTTTTCTTTCTCTCTCTACTTCGCCCTTCTCACCTTTCTCACTCTACTTCGTCCTTCTCACCTTTCTCACTCTACTTCGCCCTTCTCACCTTTCTCTCTCTACTTCGCCCTTCTCACCTTTCTCTCTCTACTTCACCCTTCTCACCTTTCTCACTCTACTTCGCCCTTCTCACCTTTCTCTCTCTACTTCGCCCTTCTCACCTTTCTCACTCTACTTCGCCCTTCTCACCTTTCTCTCTCTACTTCGTCCTTCTCACCTTTCTCCTACTTCGTCCTCTCACCTTTCTCACTCTACTTCGTTCTCACCTTTCTCACTCTACTTCGCCCTTCTCACCTTTCTCTCTCTACTTCGCCCTTCTCACCTTTCTCACTCTACTTCGCCCTTCTCACCTTTCTCACTCTACTTCGCCCTTCTCACCTTTCTCTCTCTACTTCGCCCTTCTCACCTTTCTCACTCTACTTCGCCCTTCTCACCTTTCTCACTCTACTTCGCCCTTCTCACCTTTCTCTCTCTACTTCGCCCTTCTCACCTTTCTCTCTCGACTTCGCCCTTCTCACCTTTCCTTCTCTTTGTGTTTATCTTGTCTTATATTGTTTTCCTTTTCTTCCGTTCTACTTTCCTACTTATTCTCTTGCGTTTTCTATTATCTTCTCCTTTAACTCTCATATTATATTTGTCCAACTCTTTCTAACTCTCTTTTATTCTTCTCCTTTTCCTCCAAGCCTTCTCTACACCTCCCCTTCTCTCTTTCTCTCCTTGTAACATCAGGTGACAGTGCTAAGGAGATCCATTAATATTTTTGCTCGTTGCTTTCTACTCCTTCATTTTCCTATCCTTGTTCCTTCATTTCTGCTCCTTTCTCACTATTTTTCTTTACTGCTTATTCGTGTCTTCCTTTATTCATTTCTCCTTCATATTTCCTCCTCTATTCTCTTTTTCCTATTCTTCTTAACCCCTTCAGCACATGACGTTAATTTTTCCCATACGCTGGTTACCATTAGACGATTTTCTTTAGCTTATACTCTACCTCCAGGACTCAAAGGGGTAAATACGGTCTCAGTAATACCTCTGAATAACACAGGTCCTTCTTAAACTGCATAAAATCCTCAAATTTTAGCCAGCATGAAAGGTAAAGAGACGTCATGGTGGTGAAGGGGTTAATCTCTCACATCCAACTATCTCTCTATGCTTCTTTTCTTCACTTCCCCACCTCCTTTCCTCTTCTCCACCCTCCTCTCCTCTTCTCTCCTCTCCTCTCCTCTTCTCTCCTCTTCTCCACCCTTCTCTCCTCTTCTCCACCCTCCTCTCCTCTTCTCTTCTGCACCCTCCTCTCTTCTCCTCTTCTCCACCCTCCTCTCCTCTTCAACTCTTCTCTCCTCTCCTCTCCCCTTCTCCACCCTTCTCTCCTCTCCTTTCCTCTTCTCCACCCTCTTCTCCTCTTCTCCACCCTCTTCTACTCTTCTCTCTTCTTCTCTTCTCCACTCTTCTCTCCTCTCCTTTCCTCTTCTCCACCCTCCTCTCCTCTCCTCTTCTCCACCCTCCTCTCCTCTTCTCCACCCTCCTCTCCCCTTCTCTTCTCCACCCTCCTCTCCCCTTCTCTTCTCCACCCTCCTCTCCTCTCTTTTCTCCCCCTCTTCCCTCTCTCTCCCTCTTAAAGACATCAGGTGAAAGTGATATTGAGAGGCAGTAATCTAATTCCCTCTCTTCTTTTTTTTATCTTCAATCCCAATGGTCCTTCTTTCCTTACTCCTCACTTCCTTATTATCATCATTATTATTATTATTATTATTATTATTATTAATATTATTTTTATTTTTATTATTACTTTATATTATTATTTATCATTATTATTATTATTATTATTAATATTATTATTTAAATTACATATCAGGTATCATTTTCCAATAGAAGGTTCTACACACACACACACACACACACACACACACACACACACACACACACACACACACACACACACACACACACACACACACACACACACACACATACACACACACGAAATTAACGTCACCATACATAGCGTTATATGTCAACATTCCACATCTGACCATCCTCGGATTTAACTTTATCCGTGTAATATACTAATAGATAGTCATAGATGTTAGCCATATAAAAAGATATATATAGAAGCCATTATTTGAAAGAGGTTAAATTTAAAACATTATCATCACAATTCTAATCCTTCCCTTGATACTGAGCTTAGGTGAATACATAAAAGGAGAGTCATAATAAGAAAACTCGTCACCTCCTATTGAAAAGATCAAAGAAGAGAAATTCCATGGCCAGTGAAATGCAGAAATACAATGTTTATCATGTCTGGTGCGTCAGAGATGAATATAATATATATATATATATATATATACAGAGAGAGAGAGAGAGAGAGGAGGGGGGGGGGGGGACAGAAAATGTGAGTGTATGGGTGTGTGTGTGTGTGTGTGTGTGTGTGTGTGTGTGTGTGAGAGAGAAGATTAAATTAAACCGTTAATCCAGACTGAAATGGGACTCTATACAATAAATAATTTATGGGCGTATTTTGTGCTATCGGTTATCCCGGGTGAGAGCTGAATATTTTTGAATACACAGATTTGTCAACTTTTCATTAGTGTTTTATATTGGGATCGAACAGGGATGTACAGTCAGGGAATATGTTCTTAAGGGAGCCCATCTCGTTGTTTTTATCTTTCTCTCTCTCTCTCTCTCTTTGGCTTGCATCCATTTGGCCCCATTCAGCCTACTGTTTTAAGACGTTTACCCCCATCCAGGTGTCAAGATTTTCCTGGCGAGCGGTAGCGAGCCAGCATATATATGTTTTGTTTTGATAGCAAGCTAAATTGGTACAATTTTCGATAGAAAAATTTCTCCGGCGAAGCCGGATTTCTCCATATAATGCTGGCTTGCTATCGCTCGCCAGGAGGAAATCGATACCTGAATGGGGATAAACGTCTTCAAACAGTTGACTGAATGGGGCCGAATGGATACAAGCCAGAGAAAGAGAGAAAAGGAGAGAAAGATACAAAAAAAAAAAAACCGGTGACGCTTCTCCACTTCATTACACATCCTAATATCTTTACAGAAAGTAGAGAAATAATCGTATGTGGAAATGATGAATAGTTGGGGGTGAGATTAGTGGATATAGAAAACGGGTATATAGGGATATACAGTAAGGATAGTCAATATGTAGATTACAAATGGAAGTAAAACATATCAGATGTTATTGGTAGGCTACACTGAACAGCTATGAGTTTGTTTAAGGGGAGGTTTCCAGCTTAATCCCTAGACCTCCATCAAGCTTAAAATTACATCCCCTAGACCCCCTTTTAAGATAAATATGTAAATGTTTTGGTTCCTCTTAAATTACAGGCTCGCTATAGCTTGCCAGGAAAAAATCGACACCTAAATGGCACGAACAGCCTTAAAATTGACAGAAATGAGGCCAAAGTTCATCAAATCGCTAAACAAATGGGACGAACGTCTTAAAATCTCGAAAGCAACGGGACTAAGCATGAGGGAGAAAGAGGTCCAGAAAAAAAAAAATCCCTCAAGTGGAAATCTCCCCTTAAAGAAGGTAGGATCGTCAAATTGTCCATAATAAGGTACGCTCGGATACCATAGTCTCTAACCCATTCATAGAGAATTCCTGGACCCCCCCCCCCCCCCCCCCCCCCGCCCCGCCCTATGCTATTCTTGATGCAATTATATCCATCTGGACTGAAACTAGGGTATATAGTTTGTTTAGTTGATGTCCAGAAGATTATTTCCATATATAAATATAATTCTATAAACAGAAATAAGTGAGGTCCACGAACACTTATGAGTGGGTTGATTTTAAGAACGTTCGCCCCCATTTCTGCCAAGCTTAAAACCTTTCGTGCTATTTAGGTGTTGATTTTTTTTTTTTTTCCTGACGAGCGAAAGCGAGCATATAATATAATATGTAATTGCAAGAGTAGAGAGATATATATCGAATAGGTAACTCCGTATCACTATATCCTATATCCAACATTAATACGAGTGCCGAACTACGACACCGGGATTGATGAAGTGATGTCATTGACAAATATAATTAATTGATAGTTATCTTTCGAGGATATTGCTTTAAGGGGAGATGGTTAACTTTTTGGGCGATTTTTGCATGTATTCGTTATTTTTATAGTTTCCTCCCTAGAGTTCCATCAAATTTAAAAAAAGCATCCATTAGATCCCCCTTCTAGATTAATTTGTACATTTTTCGCTAGAAAAATTTCCCGGCCGAAGGCCGGTTCTTCCAACATTACAGGATCACTATCGTTCGCCAGGGAAAAAATCGACACCTAAATAGCACGAAATGTCTAAATATTTACGACTAAATGGGGCGAAAGGTCTTAAAATCGAAAAACTCATGGGGCAAACATCTTAACATCTGACAACTAATGGGGCTAAACATGAGGGAGAAAGTGGTCCAGAAAACCGGCCCATTTCGCCTTAAAGCACCACGTCACTTTAAATGGACTAGCCGAAATTTGAATGAGAAGTAACATAGTGATGGAAATAGTATGATACGTGAAGCGAAGCGAATAATTACGACGA
>CM064524.1:39042526-39052526 GCA_032716605.1 Paralithodes platypus
GGTAACGAGCGATTACACCAGGACTATATTTTGGTAACGAGCGATTACACCAGGACTATATTTTGGTAACGAGCGATTACACCAGGAATATATTTTGGTAACGAGCGATTACACCAGGACTATATTTTGGTAACGAGCGATTACACCAGGAATATATTTTTATTGGATATATTATGGTCTTATCACTTAACAATACTTTATTTGATGTTATATTAAATACTATATTATACGCACACAAAAATGGTGATTAGTTAGTGTTTAATGAACTTTTAAGTGTTTGCCATGCTTTGAAAAAAAGTGTCGGTTTCACACATTTAAGATGTTTATTTTGTGTATGCATAGATGAGTATTATATATACTGATATATGAATATATACATAAATATATGCAAATATGAATTAATAACTAACATATAACCAAATGTGATTATAAATTGTCTCCGCATGAAGCGACATTGCCAAAATGTTGAAAAAGTAGTTAGGAAGAAGCCAATTTTAATAAAGTTTAATATACTTCGCCTGTAATGCTGTATATCTATACATCCACTAAGCATTATTTAATGGGTATGAGTCGGCGCCCTATTCAAATATGTAATGAACAATTATTAAGATTTATTTTTTCTATGTGAATGAGGGAGACAAAAGGCATAACTGCCTGCAGCGAGTGCCTCCCCCAGATTTCAAAGAGTGACAGGGCCGAAATCAAGTGACGTTCGAGCTAAAATATGTTAATGTAACTTTCCTATAATACAGTTATTAAGGGGAGATTTCCACTTGAGGGATTTTTTTCTGGACCCCTTTCTCCCTCATGTTTAGCCCCATTGCTTTTGAGATTTTAAGACGTTCGCCCTAGTAGTTTGGAAATTTTAAGACATTTTGCCCGATTTCTGTCAATTTGAAGACCTTTCGTGCCATTAAGGTGTCGATTTTTTCCTGGCGAGAGATAGCGAGCCTGTAATATAAGAGCAACTGGCCTCCGGCCGGGAAATTTTTCTACCGAAAAATGTACAAATTTATCTTGAAAGGGGGTCTAGGGGGTGTAATTTTAAGCTTGATGAAAACGTAGGGAACAAACTAAATACCTCCCCTTAAGAGTAGGGAACAAACTAAATACCTCCCCTTAAGCATATTATAACGGATAGATTAAAATATAGATTAATCAAAATACCAAACCAAAGGTCACCCCCGCTTCCCATGCCAAACGAATGCTAAATTATATGTTTGAATGGTCAAAATTCAATCTTCTTCATAACATTTGTGGCAACGTTTGTCATTCTCAGCAGGATAATTACTGGATGCCGTATTTCAAATGATTTCTCCAACATACTATCATGATAACCAAATATATTAATTATTGTATGAGGGCTGTGAATATCAATTATTGTATGAGGGCTGTGAATATCAATTATTGTATGAGGGCTGTGAATATCAATTATTGTATGAGGGCTGTGAATATCAATTATTGTATGACTGTGAATATCAATTATTGTATGAGGGCTGTGAATTATTGTATGAGGGCTGTGAATATCAATTATTGTATGAGGGCTGTGAATATCAATTATTGTATGAGGGCTGTGAATATCAATTATTGTATGAGGGCTGTGAATATCAATTATTGTATGAGGGCTGTGAATATCAATTATTGTATGAGGGCTGTGAATATCAATTACTAACAGATCATGGATGGAGCCATTTAAGGGGAGGTATTTAGTTTGTTCCATACGTTTTCATCAAGCTTAAAATTACACCCCGTAGACCCCCTTTCAAGATAAATTTGTACATTTTTCGGTAGAAAAATTTCCCGGCCGGAGGCCGGTTACTCTTAAATTACAGGCTCGCTATCGCTCGCCAGGAAAAAATCGACACCTTAATGGCACGAAAGGTCTTAAAATTGACATAAATGGTGCAAAATGTCTTAAAATGTCAAAACTACTAGGGCGAACGTCTTAAAATCTCAAAGGCAATGGGGCTAAACATGAGGGAGAAACGGGTCCAGAAAAAAATCCCTCAAGTGGAATTCTCCCCTTAACCGGTGTGACCCTAGGTAATCCGGATCATCCCCTCCTAACACGGTACCCAAATATCCTGTTCTTGTACAGTTGGCCATATAAGTGATGGCGCGGCACCTATACTCGGTTTCATTTCATCCGGCGGTAAATTGAATCCCTTGGCAGCTAATTTATCGATACTTAATGAAAAAATGTGAAACCACTATGTCTCTCTATCATATTAAGACCAAATTTATATAATTATCACCAAATTTCAATGCAAAATCTTAAAAAAATGAAGACATTTTGATGGGACCCCTTTGCAATTTACCGCCAGTTGAAAAGACACAGGGTATAGTATATTTCGATCAATCGGTGGTATCATCTCTATCTAAGCTTTACTTCATCGTTTCGAGTGAGATATACAAACATATTCACACACCCTATTCAACATCAGACAGACATTAATACAGCACACAGCGAGCACAACGTAATGACAGTAGGGACACGACTTATTTGGACAACTGTACGGTCGCGCTAATAAGTCAATACTCAGCTGTCATTACGTTTGGCTCGCTCTGTGCTGTATTAATGTCTGCCAGATGTTGAATAGGGTGGGTAAGTGTAGGAAAATGTTGGTATATCTCACTCAAAAAGAAGAAATCATGTGTAAATATTGCTGATACCAATTATTGACAGAAACATAATTGGTGCCGACACATCACATATTTGGTGCCGACACATCACATATTTGGTGCCGACACATCACATATTTGGTGCCGACACATCACATATTTGGCCGACTGTACAAGGGACCGGGAGGGAGGGAGGGAGGGAGGGGAAGGCCTGATGTACAGTCACTGCCAAAAGTCACGTAGCACCTAATGGCCCTTCACCTTTATGAGACGACGTATACAGACTAATAACGCACGTAACAAAAGCCACTCCAACAGCTTCCTCTCTCTCTCTCCAACACCCCTTCTCCCCTTTCTACAGCCTTTATAAGTTTATACACACACACACACACACACACACACACACACACACACACACACACCTTACTCACACACACCTGATTCACCCTCTCAGTTAGGCGTGTTTAAGATAATTTACCCATGGTCTATGTTAAGGGGAGATTTCCACTTGAGGGACTTTTTTCTTGACCCCTTTCTCCCTCATGTCTAGTCCCATTCCTTTTGAGATTTTAAGACGTTTTCCCTATTAGTTTGGTGATTTTAATAATTTCCGCCCCATTCTGTCAATTTTAAGACCTTTCGTGCCATTTAGGTGTTGATTTTATCCTGGCGAGCGATAGCGAGCCTGTAATTTAAGAGCAACCGGCCTTCGGCCGGGACATTTTTCTATCGAAAAATGTACAAATTTTTCTTGAAAGGGGGTCAAGGGGATGAAATTTTAAGATTGCTGGAGGAGTAGGACATTTTAAGATTGTTGGAGGAGTAGGACACAAACTAAAAACCTCCCCTTAACATGTTTCAATACAGAACATATATATTAGAAAAAGGAATTAACGAACCAAGTCAAAAGCCATTGTCATTTGATCAAATCTCTCCTGTAATTAATCCCACTTCTCTCATATCTACTGTATATTCTGGCTGGCTTAGTTTAAACTTAAAGCTGAAGGGGAGAAGAGTCGCTTTGCTAGACCACCTTCTCCCTCATCTTTAGACCCATTAGTTTGGCGATTTTATGAATTTTTGCCCCATTTCTGTCAATTTTAAGACCTTTCCTGTCAATTAGGTCTCGATTTTGTCCTGGCGAGCGACAGCGAGCCTGTAATTTAAGAGGAATCGGCCTACGGCCGGGACATTTTTCTACCGAAAAATGTACAAATTTATCTTGAAAGGGGGTCTAGGGGGCTTCATTTCAAGCTTGATGGAGATCTAGCGAGGAAACTAGAAACATAATAAATATTTTTTTTTTTTTACAAAAAGTGAAGGATCTCCCCGCCATTTTAGGTTGAACTTTGGAAGGGATTTGGGTGTTGTCTAGGGTTACCATCATACGCCTAAATATTTGCTATGAATAAAAAAAAACCCCGATCCCTACCAAATGTCAACAAAATGATATCGCGGGTTTAATTACAGATACAGATACTGAGAGAGGCGAGATATATAACACGAGCGATTTGATGAAAGGGCAATGGCCTTTGACAGGGCTGGTTAATTCCTCTTATAATGCCACTTCCTCTTAATTGCTGGTGGTGCTCTTCATTCCTTTATTAAGGGAAGTTTTGTAGTTTGTTCCCTTGACCTCCACCAAGCTAAAAATTATGCCCCCTAGACCCCCTTTCAAGATAATTTTGTAAATTTTTCGGAAGAGAAATGTCGCGGCCGAAGGCCGGTTTCTCTTAAAGTAAAGGCTCGCTATCGCTCGCCTGAAAAAAACGACACCTAAATGGCACGAAAGGTCTTAAAATTGACAGAAATGGGTCGAAAGTTCTTAAAATTGCAAAACCAATGAGGCGAACGTCTTAAGATCTCAAAAGCTATGTGGTTAAACATGAGGGAGAAAGGATTCCCGAAAAAAATCTCTCAAGTGTAAATCTCCCCTTAAAGCACCTGCCGACACGTTAGCGCCATTTATAATTTATATAATGGTTTAAGATTAACACACTACATAAACACACTACATAACACACTACATAAACACACTACATAAACACATGTCGGGTGGAAATTTATTGCAGACGTGGGCCGAAACATTCTAGTAGGCTTGTATGTTTACTAACCATTGTAACTACACATACATACGCATTCACACATACACACAGAGACTCACACAGACGCACAAACTCACACAGACACACCACACACACACACGCACACACTCACACACACACACACACACACACACAAACACTCACACCACACACACACACACACACACACACACACACACACACACAGTTATGGCCATCATGTCTGTCTTTGATCACTACCACGCACCACAGACAGACATGATGCCCTTAGTGTGTGTGTATGTGTGTGTGTATGTGTGTGTGTGTGTGTATGTGTGTGTGTGTATATATAATAACATATAATAATATTACTAATAATAATACTACTAATAATAATATACGGTTTACTTAAGGGGAGATATCCACTTGAGGGATTCTTTATTGAACTCCTTTCTCATTCAGGTTTAGCCCTATTGCTTGTGAGATTTAAAGACGCTTGCCCCATTAGTTTGGCGATTTTAAGAACCCTCGCCCCATTTCTGTCAATTTTAAGACCATTCCTGCCATTTAGGTGTCGATTTTTTCCTGGCGAGCGATAGCGAGCCTGTAATTTAAGGGGAATCGGCCTTCGGCCGGGAAAATTTTCTACCGAAAAATGTACAAATTTATCTTGAAAGGGGGTCAAGGGGGAGTAATTTTAAGCTTGATGGAAGTCTAGGGAATCAACTAAAAACCTCCCCTTAATGAACGACAGCCCAAATAGTTTGTGTGTGTGTGTGTGTGTGTGTGTGTGTGTGTGTGTGTGTGTGTGTGTGTATGTGTGTGTGTGTGTGTGTGTGTCTCTCTCTCTGTGTGTGTGTTTGTGTGTGCGTGTTTTTTCGTATAGGCTTGTGTATATATGTGTTAGCTTGTGTACTTGCCATTACCACTCACAGTGTGTCATTTATATAATCCATGTTGTTGCTAATTGGATGAATTGTGTGTGTGTGTGCCGATTTATGTGTATGTACGCTGCTTCTGCGTATTTATGTGTGTGCGTTTCTGTTGGCGTATATTTCTGATTCTATTTATGTGCGTTTCTGTTGGCGTATATTCCTGATTCTATTTATGTGCGTTTTATATGTTGTGTGTGTGTTTGTATATCAACTGTTTTCTGTGTATTTATATAACTTCTGAGTCTCAAACAGATAAAACGATTATTTTGTCTTTAACCCTTTCAAGCTCCAATACGCGTTTCTGTTCTGTTTCTGGCTACTATTAATCGATTTTATTCAGATTAGTAACGGTATATGGAAGTCAGAGGGTTGATTGAGACAGTATTTACCCTTTTAACACCCACAGATCCTTCCTAAGCTGCAGACAATCGTCTAATGATAGCCAAAATAAACTGCTAAAACGCGTCAGAGCTTCAAAGGGTTAACGTTATAAAACGTTGGCTAACTTTGACCGTCTCCTTGAAACCTGTTACAAATTGAACGATAACAATGAAGTTGCAACAATAAAAAATATAAAAATACATAAATAAATGAAAAATATAAACCACAAATTAGCTTACTGATAACCTTAATTACCTTACTGATAACCTTAATTACCTTACTGATAACCTTAATTAACTTACTGATAACCTTAATTAACTTACTGATAACCTTAATTAACTTACTGATAACCTTAATTAACTTACTGATAACCTTAATTACCTTACTGATAACCTTAATTACCTTACTGATAACCTTAATTACCTTACTGATAACCTTAATTACCTTACTGATAACCTTAATTAACTTACTGATAACCTTAATTACCTTACTGATAACCTTAATTACCTTACTGATAACCTTAATTACCTTACTGATAACCTTAATTACCTTACTGATAACCTTAATTAACTTACTGATAACCTTAATTACCTTACTGATAACCTTAATTAACTTACTGATAACCTTAATTAACTTACTGATAACCTTAATTAACTTACTGATAACCTTAATTAACTTACTGATAACCTTAATTACCTTACTGATAACCTTAATTAACTTACTGATAACCTTAATTAACTTACTGATAACCTTAATTACCTTACTGATAACCTTAATTAACTTACTGATAACCTTAATTACCTTACTGATAACCTTAATTACCTTACTGATAACCTTAATTACCTTACTGATAACCTTAATTACCTTACTGATAACCTTAATTAACTTACTGATAACCTTAATTACCTTACTGATAACCTTAATTAACTTACTGATAACCTTAATTAACTTACTGATAACCTAATTACCTTACTGATAACATTAACTTACTGATAACCTTAATTAACTTACTGATAACCTTAATTAACTTACTGATAACCTTAATTAACTTACTGATAACCTTAATTAACTTACTGATAACCTTAATTACCTTGCTGATAACCTTAATTATACTGATAACCTTAATTAACTTACTGATAACCTTAATTAACTTACTGATAACCTTAATTAACTTACTGATAACCTTAATTACCTTACTGATAACCTTAATTAACTTACTGATAACCTTAATTAACTTACTGATAACCTAATTAACTTACTGATAACCTTAATTAACTTACTGATAACCTTAATTACCTTGCTGATAACCTTAATAACTTACTGATAACCTTAATTAACTTACTGATAACCTTAATTAACTTACTGATAACCTTAATTAACTTACTGATAACCTTAATTACCTTGCTGATAACCTTAATTAATGAAGTCAATGAGATTAGTCAAGACATGAGGCACTTCCAGGACTCCAACCTAGGACACTTACCCAGAAATGTAGATTATTAAGCCAGCACACTGTAACTCAAGAATATCGTCAGGATTGGAGCCCCTTTTCGAGAACACCAGTCCCTTGTTATGTTATATATTTATGAATACTGATATATACATTATCTATATTATATCAAGTGTATCTCACAAATACACGTGAACTAATAAAATGTTTATATACTCCCAGCCGGACTCAAACCTCCGACATTCAGAACGAGTGTCCAAGCTTTTAATCCACTACACCAAGGCGTGATAAAGGAAAATCACGCCGTGGTGTAGTGGATTAAAACCTTGGACACTCGTTCTGAATGTCCGAGGTTCGAGTCCAGCTGGGAGTATATAAACATCTATTTTATATATATATTCGCCCAGTTTCCGCACACTATCATTCAATTTCCTTCCCCCATCACAAAATATCAAATATTCAAATGTTCTTATCGAGCAATACGTTTTCTTTCCTCGTCTAATATATATTTTGTTTAGTTTATATTGCATGTTTTAAGGGGAGATTTCCACTTGAGGGATTTTTTACTGAACTCCTTTCTCATTCCGGTTTAGCCCCGTTGATTTTGAGATTTTAAGACGTTCGCCCCATTAGTTTGGCGATTATCGGAACTTTCGCCCCATTTCAGTCAATTTTAAGATCTTTTGTGTCATTTAGGGGTAAACAAAATCCTGGCGAGCGATAGCGAGCCTGTAATTTAAGAGGAACTGGCCTTCGGCCGGGACATTTTTCTACCGAAAAATGTACAAATTTACCTTGAAAGAGGGTCTAGAGGGTGTAATTTTAAGTTTGATGGAGGTCTAGGGAACAAACTAAATACCTCCCCTTAAGTCATGACTCATTTTAACTGTCCTTATTGCTCTGAATCAATGTGCATATGTAACTCAATACCCCATACATAAATACATACATACATACATACATACATACATACACACACACATACATACTGTACATACATACATAAATACATACATTCATACATTTAGAAACACGTACACTCTAACTGATTTACACACACATGCACAGATAATAACATGCACACGATGGCTCTCTCTCTCTCTCTCTCTCTTTCTTTCTTACACACACACACACACACACACACACTCATTCTTGAAATATACCGCTAATTGTTATCATTATTATAATTATTATTTTATTCATTACACAAACACCCACACCCCACACAACAACCCACACACCCACACACACCACACCACAACACATACACACACACACAACCACACACACACACACACGCACACACACTCCCCGTGGCGTAACTGATAGCGAGTCTGGCCCACAACCAGAAGGTCCCGGGTCCGAGACCCGGGCGGGGAAGAGACATTTGGGCAAGTCTCCTAATGGTGTAGCCTCTGTTCACCTAGCAGTATAAATAAGAACCTGGTATAAGTGGACGAAGTTGTGACTTCCCATCTGGGGTTGGTGATGGGTTACAAGGTGAGATGGGTATCGTACTGGTCAACCTAAGCTACTGGTCAACCTAAGCCTTCGGGTGAGACTGGTACCGTCTACAGTGAGAATGGTACCGTACAGATTAACCCTAAGCCTTCGTATTCAGATGTCGCCAATTGGCTAAAATACAGACTACACACACATCCACAGCCATTCCAACGATACATAACCACTTAACATGCATTTCACGCAATACATTCCCAGTTAAGGAGGCGCGATAATAATGAGCTTAGCTCGCATTGCGTGGATTCCCCTTGACGAACAAGTAACTGAGTAACTCATTCTTGAAATATACCGCTAATTGTTATAATTATTATAATTATTATGTATTACACACACACACACACACACACACACACACACACACACACACACACACACTCATTCTTGAAATATACCGCTAATTGTTATAATTATTATAATTATTATGTATTACACGCACACACACACACACACACACACACACACACACACACACACACACACCGCATGTATACTTATTTACAGCCATCCTTCTTTCCATGTACTCACGCACATGTGTTTGTTCTTACTTTGTGCACAGTCGCGCTAATAAGTCATGTCTCAGCTGTCATTACGTTTGCCTCGCTCTGTGCTGTATTAATGTCTGTCAGATGTTGAATAGTGTGGGTAAGTGTTGGGACATGTTGGTCTATCTCACTCAAAGATAATAAACCATGTGTAAATATTGCTGATACCAATTATTGATCAAAACATACTTGGTGCCGAGACATCACTTATTAGCGCGACTGTACATATCAGTAACGTGTGCTCCGTCTATAACATATATCATTGTGACGTACAGTCGCGCTGATAAGTGATGTCTCGGCACCATGTATGTTTTGATCAATAATTGGTATCGGCAATATCTAAGCTTCATTTCTTCATATCGAGTGAAATATACAAACATGTTCCTACACCTACCCTCCCTATTCAACATCTGACCGACATTAATACAGCACAGAGCAAGCCAAACGTAATGACAGCTGGGACATGACTTATTAGCGCGACTGTAC
>CM064524.1:39057526-39072381 GCA_032716605.1 Paralithodes platypus
ATTCACTTCCCGGTTATGTTAATGTTTGAGAAAAGCCGCCATACATTAAAAATGGAGGTGGCGTTGTTTTGTGATATCAAAGAAAGTCTTAACCCGACCCTCTTGTCAAAACCTTAAATTGTGACCGTCGCCACATCTTTTGTGATAATAAAGAATAATAAAGGTACAAAAATAATACGTGCATTAATATACGAACCATCCAGCTCAATCATCATGGCAAACTGACCGAGAAATTTACGAACCATTTGCAGATGTAAGTAACTCGCCAGAATACCGTATTTTTTGGCGACTTTAATTTTACCTGTGACCAAGTGGGGCGATACTCTTCCTTCACACTCCGGACATGACTTGTATACGAACTTGCAAGAGAGTTCGCTTTATCAATTTTTTCGTAACCCCCGACCCGTTGTAATAACGTTCTTGACATTGTACTTGCAAACAAAAGATGAATTAATAGAGAATTTGAATGTTTTGGTGATGAATTCAGTTACAGCTGACCATCGTACTATAACTTTCACTTCAAAAACTTTACTAGTAACGAACCAAATAGTAGCCTCGCAAAAGTCCCTAATTTCCAGAAAGGCAAACTTTCATAAACTTTAGAGCTATGTTTTAAGAAACTGACTGGAGCTTTTTAATATTAACACTAACGACTTAACTACATCTTGGAAGTTATTCGACAACACATTACCTAACAGCCTTGGCAAGACTGCATACCATCGAAAATACGGCGTCCAGTCCATAATAATAAGCCCACATGGTGGAATAAAGCATATTTCAAACTGCTTGCTTGCTAAAAAATTTGCTAATGATAGATTAAAATCGTCACAAAATGACGAAGAACGGGTGAAATTTGTAAGGCTAAACGAACGACGCAAAGCCAAAAAGTTAATTAATCAAAGTACAAAAGACCCTAGAGCTACATATTGCGAATCAAAGTAAAACAAACCCGAAAGAATTCTACAGTTATATCACAAATAAAAAAGTAGTTAACTTCCACTGTTGGACCGTTAGTCTATGAAAATGGAGAATACACCAAATACGAAGTACAAATGATTAATGCCCTCAATACCTTCTTTGCATCAGTTTTTACAACAGAAGGCCTCAGTGATATCCCTACACCATCGCCGATTCAGATTGATAATTCAGATGTTTCTAAGCAATATCACCGTTACAGAGAGAGAAGTATTGAATTGTTTAGATAACCTCAAGGTAAATAACACGCCTGGACCTGATACAATCTCGCCTAGAGTTCTAAAGGCAGCTAAGAATGATCTCTCGACCACTGGACATTACTATTCAATAAATCCTTGCAGTCTGGAACTATGCCTGATCAGTTGAAGATCTCCAACGTAACACTGATATTAAAAAAAAGGCAGCAAATCCCCACCCAGTTAACTATCGGCCCAATAGCTTAACCTCATTTGTATGTAAAATGCTAGAAACCGTCATAAGAGACAGACTCGTCTCACTTGGAGGAAACTAACATACTTAAAGATAACTCAACACGGCTTTCGTAAAAAAACTTTCCTGTTTAAATCAAACCTCTTAGACTTTTTCCACGATATCCTCAACCTCTTACGATTAAGAGTACACGCTGTAGATATTATATACCTTGATTTTTCAAAAGGCCTTTGGCAAAGTTCCCCACAAACGTTTACTGCTAAAACTACACCAGCGCATGGAATACAAGACGGTGTGTTGAAATGGATAGAAAATTGGCTTCAGCGACAGAAAGCAAAGAGTAGTCATAAACGGTAAGGCATCTAAATTGACCAATGTAAGTAGCTGGGTACCCCAGGGATCGGTACTAGGACCAATTCTCTTTCTAATTTACATCAACGACGTAGAATGATGGTCCTCACCTGTACAATCTCAAAATTTGCTGATCGATACAAAAATTGCAAATATCGTACTCTCAAAAGATCAAGGTGACGATATGCAACACAATCTAGATAAATTGTCACATTGGGCCCAAATTTGGCAAATGATTTTTCAATGGCGATAAATGTAAAGTACTACATATCGGATACTCTAAATGAGATAAGCAAACTATTCTATGAATGGCACGACAGCTTAATATGTCAACCGAGTAAACCGATCTGGAAGTAACAATATCGAAGTAACCTAAACCCGAGTCAACCATGTTCAGAAAATTGTTAAGAAGGCAAACAAAATAATTGGCTTTATAGGCAGATCATTTGAGCATAAATCCAAAGACGTAATCCTAACCCTTTTAACAATTCCTTTAGTCCGCCCTCTTCTGGAATACTGCGTTCAATGCTGGTGCCCTTATTACCAAAAAGACATAAACAAGCTAGAACGCGTTCAACGTAGAGGTACCAAAATGAGACCTAGCCTAAAGAACAAACATTACGAAGAGCGTCTTAGAGAATTAAATCTATTTCCTTTAACCCATCGCAGATTAAGAGGTGACTTAATTCAAGTGTTTCAAATAATCAAAGGCATCTACCATATGAAACTGTAGTAAGTACTGTCACGAACGACCAATCTAATTACACGCGGGGAAACGGTTGCAAAAATTATTGGTAAATCTTTTGAACTCACACGAATCTTAAAGAATTTCCTTCTTCAATCGAGTTGCCAACTTGTGGAATGGACTTCCCCGAGACGTTATAGACTGCAAACACCGTTGATTCATTTAATAAGATTCCGCCTATATCAAATACGGTCGCGATCAAAACCCGCGACTGACTGCGTTTGTAAATGAATAACTTAACTTTATCCTCCCGTCCGTTACTAACCCATATGTCCCCTACTAACGCCTAGTCCTGCCACGTTAGTGGCAGGGCCGTAGTTCCCTTTCCAATGTTCCCTTACCCACTCTAAAAAACCACTGTTTTGGAACAGCTTGATCCCTCAGTGTTTTGGAGGACAAGCAGCCCTAGAAGGGTCACTAGATATCTGTTGTTGCTTGATTTCCTTTGTTACCTCCTTTGTACTCCGTTGTAATTTAAGAGGAACCGTCCTTCGGCCGGGAAAATGTTCTATACCGAAAAATTTAACCACATTTATCTTGAAAGGGACGCAAGTGGGTGTAACTTTTAAGGTTGAATGGAGGTCCTAGGGAACAAACTAAATACCCTCTCCCCTTAATTAAGGGGGGAGGGCGATGGTTGAGTTTTCTGGAACCCCTTTCTGCCCTCGAGTTTGGCTCTCATTTATAAGACGGTTCGGCCCATTAGTGTTGGTGCATTTTAGTTTTCGCCCCCATTTCCGTGGCCAATATTTAAGACTTTTCCGTGTCATTTATGTGGAGATTATATCCTGGTGATCGATAGTGAGCCTGTAATGGTAGAGAGAACCGGCCTTGGGCCGGAGTGTTTTTTCTGAGCTTGATGTTGTTCAATATGGTTTAATAAAGGACCTGTTTTTAGTATATAAGGGAGTAGTTCGAGGTTTTTTTGGTCTAGAAATCAATAATATAAATATTTTGTTTTCGATGAAATACAAACATCCCCGGCTGAATGCCGGTTCCTCTGCAGTGCTCGCCATCGCTTCGCCGAGGAAAAATCGACACCTCAATTAGATTGCATGAAAGGTCTTGATATTGGCAAAGAAAGGGGCGAAAGATCTTAAAATTTTTGGGGACCCATAACAACTAATGGGGCAAAGGTTCCCAAAATCTCAAAACTAATGTGCCCTAACTTTCGGGGAGAAGGGGGTCCAGAAAAGGCAACTATACCTCCCCCTTACATTGTTTACCGGTACCAAATATTAGCGCTAAGCACCTACCCAGGCAACATACCTCCCCTTCATGTTTACCGTACACAATATTCGCTAGCGGCCAGGCAACTACCTCCCCTTACATTGTTTACCGGTACCAAATATTAGCGCTAAAGGCAACTACCTCCCCTTACATTGTTTACCGGTACCAAATATTAGCGCTAAAGGCAACTACCTCCCTAAAAATTGTTTGCTCCCCCGTAACCAAATATTTAGCCTAATAGAAGTGTTGGCCACATAAGTTCTGTTTCTCTCAGTGATCTTATACATGGTAATATAATGTACAGTTGGCCACATAAGTTCTGTTTCTCTCAGTGATCTTATACATGGTAATATAATGTACAACTAAGTTGGCCACATAAGTTCTGTTCCTCTCAGTGATCTTATACATGGTAATATAATGTACAGTTGGCCACATAAGTTCTGTTCCTCTCAGTGATTTTATACATGGTAATATAATGTACAGTTGGCCACAGAAGTTCTGTTCCTCTCAGTGATTTTATACATGGTAATATAATGTACAGTTGGCCACATAAGTTCTCTTTCTCTGTGATCTTCATACATGTAAATATAATGTTACAGTTGGCGCACATAAGTTTCTGTTCCTCTTGTGATCTTATACCAAATGGAAATATAATGCATATAGAATTGAAATAACCAAGTGTCGATTCTTGTTCTTATTGCAGTGGTTAACTCATCTGACTATTGAACTGAATAATTAAAAGCAAACCACACTCTCAATTCATTCGTAACCTGTTTTGGTTTCCTACATAAGATGACAACGAGGATATAGAACTTCTGGTGGCCAACGTACAGGTTGCCACATAAGTTTGTATTACAATCCATTATATTTATTTGTGGAAGAAAATCTAGTATGATTGACTTACTAGAATAATTTGCTATAGAACCATTAATTGGTCATATTATTTAGAGGGGATGGACGTACTTATTTCCTCATTTATATATACTGTATATATTTTTATTGTTAGTTTCCTCCCCTAAGAACCCCCCAACCCCATCCAGCTTAAATATAGCACCCCCCAAGACCCTCACCCTCCTTCAAGATAAATTGTGTACATTTTTTTATATAAAAAATTCCCCTCAAATAATAGGCTCGCTATCGCTTCCCAGGACAATATCGACATCTAAATAACAGTCTTAATATTGACAACAAATGGGTCGAAAATTCTTAAAATCGACAAACTAACGAGCCGAACATCATCAAATCTGAAAAGTAATGGGGCTAAACATGAAGAAGGGGGACCCGAAAAACGACCCATCTCCCCTTAACTACTGCACAATACCATACACTTTTAATTCATACCTACTTGTTATCCTTCCATATATCCTGGCCCAATAGGAAATTAAGGGGGTAGTTATTTTTAGGGCTATATATTCATCTATTTATTTATTTTTGAGTTTCCTCGCTAGACCTCTGATCAAACTTTTACAAAACACCGCCTAGACAATATTAGGACCCTTCGTGCCATTTAGGTGAAAACAAATATCCTGGCGAGCGATAGCGAAGGAATTGGCCTTTGGCCGGGACATTTTTCTACCGAAATGTTTTCAAATCTATCTTGAAAGGGGGGGGGGGGGGGTCTAGGGGGTGTTTTTCTAAGCTTGATGGAGGTCTTGGGAGGAAACTAACAAAATATATGAATAAATTAATTAATAGACCAAACAAACAGCCACTGTCCCCTTAATGAACAGTGTAGTAATTGAATAACTTATAATAAGACAACTGTAACTCTTTAAGGAGTGCGTGCGGAGTTACATGGAGGGATAGACAGACTAATGAGGAAGTAAGAAGGAGGTGTGGTGTGGAGGTAGATGTGCTGGTAAGTGTGTAATGGAAACAACTTGAGATGGTTTCGGACCATATGGAAACGTATGGAAAGCGAGAGAATGACTAATAGGGTGTACGTATCGCGATGGTGGAGGACAGTGGAGAGGGAGAGGGTAGAATCCGTAACCTGAGGTGGAAGGATGATGTGAAGAACTACATGAACGAAGGCGGTGCTGGTTGGGGGAAGGGGCGTCGACTGACTGCGGACAGAGGTGCATGGGGGCGGTTCGTTCGTGGCCACCTCTTAGGGGATCACGGCGTCAGGCAATAGATAGATAGGTAGCATTGTTTAGGCCATTTTTGTTTGAAGAACCTGATTGGAATATGAAGAAGGAATACAGGTAAAATTTAAGATGATAGAGCACTTGTTAGAGGCCATTTTGTTTGAAGACACTGATTGAATATGAAGAAGGAATACAGTAATTAAGATGATATAGCATTGTTTTAGGGCCATTTTGTTTGAATAACTGATTGCATTTGAGAAGGAATACAGTAAATTAAGATTGATATTCAGCATTGTTTAGCGGCGCCATTTTGTTTGAAGAACACTGATTGAATATTAGAAGGAATACAGTAAATTAAGGATAATATAGATCATTGTTTTAAGGAAGGGAAGAGGATGTGTATATCAGATTTTTTTAACCGGGCTGAATTGTGTTGTGGAGAAGTCATCTGAAGAAGAAACAAAAGGGTGTATGTTGCCTTTATGGACTTGGAGAAGGCCTATGACAGAGTGGATAGAGAAGGTTTGGTGGAAAGTACTTAGACTATAACGGAGTAGTAGGGCAAGTTTCTGAAAGCAGTGAAGATCAAGCTACTATGGGTGCAGAGAAGGCGGCAGTACTGTACGTGTAGGTTGAGAGTTGAGCAGAGCGAGTTCTTTGACCTGAATGTTGGTTTGAAACCGGGTGTGTGTGGTGTCCCCGGTGGTTGTTTACTGTTATATAATGGATGAGTGAGTCATGAAAGAAATCCTAGCAAGAGCAGTGGAGTGTGGTGTAGTCGCTGGGAAAAGGGGTATGGAATTAAGTGGAAGCTACCTATACTGCTGTTTGCGGATGATACAGTTCTGATGGAGATGAATAATGAATTGGAGTTTGCTGGGTCTGGTAATGATTTTGGAACAGTGTTGCGAAAAATGGAATTGGAAGGTAAATACGTGGAAGAGTCAAGGTTATGGTCTTTCGAAAGGGGGGTTGAAGTACAAAGGAGTACAAAGGAGTCACAAGGAAATCAAGCAACAACATATCTAGTGACTCCTTCTAATGCTCGTCCTCCAAACACTGAGGATCACGTGGCCACAGACAGTGGTTTAGAGTGGGTAAGGGAACATTGGAAAGGGAATTTACTGGCCCTGGAAACTAATGTCCGTGGCAGGATTAAGGAAACGTTAGTAGGGGACAGCTGGGTTAGTATCTGAGGTGGGGATAACATAAAGTTATCATTTACAAACGCAGTCAGTCCGCAGGGTTTGATGCAAATATTTTGTCTATGCGGAGTTTAAATGAATCAACGGTGATGCAGGTCTTATAACGTTTTCGGGGAAGCCCATTCCACAAGTTGACAAACATCGATTTGAAGAAGAAATTCTTAGCTCGTGTGAGTTAAAAGATTTACCAATAATTTTGCGAACCGTTTCCCCACGATAATTAGATTGGTCGTTTAGTGCAGTACTTACTACAGTCTCATATTGGTCCGATGCCCTTATGATGATTTTGCACACTTGAAAATTAAGTCACCTCTTAATCCTGCTGCGCTGGGTTAAATAAATTGATTTAATTCTCTAAGACCTCTCTTTCGGGATGGTTTGTTCTTTAGGCTAGGTATCATTTTGGTAACTCTATGGTGACATCGTTCTAGGCTTGTTTATATCTTTTTTTGGTATATAAGGGCCCCCAGGATTGAAGCCAGTAATTTCCAGAAGAGGGCGGACTAATGGAATTGTAGAATGGGTTATGATAACTTCTTTGGATTTCATGGCTCAAATGACCTGCCTATGACAGCCAATTATTTTGTTTTGCCTTCTTAAACAACTTCTCTTCGTGAACAGAATTGTTGACTCGGTTTTAGGTTTACTCGATATTGTTACTCTCCCAGATCGTTTTCTCTGTTTACATTCTTAAGCTGAGTGCCATTCATCGAATTAGTTTGCTTTCTCATTTAGGTATCCGATATGTAGTACTTTACGATTTATCCGCATTGAAACTCATTTGCCCAAATTTGGGCCCAGACATGACATTTAATTATACTAGATGTGGTGGTTGCATATCGTTCCAACTGTGGTTCTTTTGAGAGTACGCTATTTGCAATTTTTTGTATCGGTCCAGCAAAATTTTGGAGATTGTAAGCAGGTGGAGACCCTCATCTCTGTCGTTGATGTAAATTAGAAAGATAATTTTGAAGAACGTCCCTAGTCACCGATCCCTGGGGTACCCCGCTACTACTTAAATTGGTCCATTTAGATGCCTTACCGTGTTTATGACTACGCTTTCTTTTGCTTTCTTCGCTGAGTCCAATTTTCTATCCATATTCACACAACACCGTCCTGTGTATTCCATGCGCTTTTTTAGTTTTAGGCAGTAAACGTATTGTGGGGAACTTTGTCAAAGGCCTTTTGAAAATCAAGGTATATAATATCTACAGCTATTACCTCTCATCCGTAGAGGGTGAGGATATCGTGGAAGAAATATCTAAGAGGTTTGTTAAACAGGCCCGTTTTTTACGAAAGCCCCGTGTGTTGAGTTATCTTTAAGTATGTTAGTTTTTTCCTCCTCTACTTGATTTACGATGTCTGTCCTCGTATGACCGTTTCTATCATTTTACATACACCTGAGGTTAAGCTTAATTGGACGATAGTTTACTGGGTAGGGGATTTGCTGCCTTTTTTTGAATATCGGTGTGTACGTTGGCTAGTTTCCACTGATCGGGGCATTAGTTTTCCAGACTGTGCAAGGATTTAATTTGAAATAGTAATGGTCAGTGGTTTCGAGTAGCTCATCCTTATCCTCCTTTCGAACTCTAGGCGAGATTGTATCAGCTCACAGGCGTTTTATTTACCTTGAGTTTATCTAAACAATTCAATACTTCTCTCTCTGTATACGGTGATATATGCTTAGAACATCTGACTTATCAATCTGAATCGGCGATGGTGTAGGGATATCACTGAGTTCTTTCTGTTGTAAACACTGATGCAAAGAAGGGTATTGAGGGCATTGACTCAGTTGTACTCTCGTCTTTGTTGTATTCTCCATTTTCATATCGACTAACGGTCCCAACAGTTGAAGTACCTACTTTTTTTTCTTTCTGATATAACTATAGAATTCTATTTCCGGGTTTGTTTTACTTTGATTTCGCAACATATGTAACTCTACTAAGGTCTTTTTTTACTTTGCTTAATTAACTTTTTGGGGCTTCTTCGTCGTACACCGCTCTACAAATTTCAGACCTTTCTTCGTCATTTTGTGAGGATTTTAAAAATCTATCATTAGCAAATTTTGTAAGCAAGCAGGCGTTTGAAATATCTTTATTTCCACCATTTGGGCTTATTATTATGGCCTGGACGCCGTATTTTCGATTGGTAATGCAAGGTCTTTGCACTGCTTTTAGGTAAAGTGGCTTCGAATAACTTCCAAGATGTATTTTATGTCGTGTTATTTGTGAATTAAAAAGCTCCAGTCAGTTTACTACTCCCCTTATTCAAAACATAGCTTCTAAGTTTACGGAAGTTTTTGCTTTCTTTCGAAATTAGGGACTTTTTTCCGATGCTACTATTTGGTTCGTTACTAGTAAACTTCTAAAGTGAAAGTTTTTATCGTACGATGGTCGCTGTTTACTGAATTCATCACCCAACATTCCCAAATTCTCTATTAATTCTTCTCTTTGTTGCAAGTACAATGTCAAGAACGTTTATTACCGAACGGTTGGGCGTTCGAACAAATTGATAAAGCGAACTCTCCTTGCAAGTTCGTATACAGAGTCATGTCCGGAGTGTTAGTAAGAGTATCGCCTCCACTTGGTCACAGGTAAATTAAAGAAAGGTCGCCAAACATAATGCAAGTATTATTTTTTTGGTAAACCGTTATTATTTCTTTATTCTTTCTATTAGCACAAAAAGATGCTTCGACGTTCACAATTTGAGGTTTTGACAAGAGGGTAGGGTTAAGACTTTCTTTGATATAGCCAAGTAAAACGCCACCTCCATTTCGATTGATTTTCGGCTTTTCTTTCTCTCTCAAACATTACATAACCGGGAAGTGAATACTCTGGCTAAAAAGTCTCTATCTTCTGTAATTGAGCGCAACGATTCTGTTATGCCAATCACATCATAATTTTTCTTTTCTGTAAACCCTAGCTCCTCTAAAAATGAAAATGTATTGCGTCATGCTACGAGCGTTTGCATAGAACACCCTTTAAATTTGTTTATTTTAGAACTCACAGAACGCTCTTTAATAATCGTTTTGGGATTCTTGTCGGAATCTACATTTATGTTCATAACTTGGCTGGCTCCTCGGATCCTAACCTCCTCCGCTGTCTTCGGTCCTTTATCGCTGGTGGTTGTCCCTCGGTTGCCTCTGTTTTTTTTCTTCATTAGGCGTGGGATGATTTATGTCACTGCTGCTTCTTCTCGGATGTCGTTTTTTGATCCATGGTCTGCGACCTGCTTCGTGTAGGAGACGACCCATGCATGCTGAACCCACACGGTTTAGATGAGTGCCATCCTTGCGTCACAGAGTAGGCTGGTTGTAGAAGTTGTCCCAGAGGTTAATGAATTCCACTTTCTTCACTACAGACAAACAATTGGTCCCAGAGTGTGTGTACAGCTTAACGATCAGGCTATGGAGATCGTCAAAGTCTTTTAAGTATCTGGGCATATTGTGTTGAGTAAAGATTGTACTATTGATGAAGAGGTGCGGGAGAGGGTACAACAGGGAAAGAGGGTTGTAGGAACGCTACTAGCAGTAACAAGAAATAGGGTGGTCAGTATGGAATTGAAAGAGTCCCTGCATGACAGTCTGTTAATCCAGACACTGACTTTCTGAAGCGAAGCATGGACGTTGGTTGAGAGACGGAGACCAAGAGTGAGAGCAGTGGAACTGAATTACTTAAGGAGTGTCGTGCTGATTTACATGGAGGGATAGACATAAACTAATGAGGCAGTACGACTGAGGTGTGGTGTTGAGGTAGATGGTTTCTGTAAAAGTGTGAAAAGGAACAACTTGTATGGTTCGTCCATATTGAACGTATGGAAAGCGAGAGAATGACTAAGAGGTGTGTACGAGATCGAGGTGGAGGGACAGAGAGGGAGAGTTAGACCGAATGGAGGTGGAAGGATGGAGTGAGGACCTACAATAACGAAGGCGGTTGCTGGTTGGGGGAAGTGGGCGTCATATGACTGGGGACAGAGGTGGCATGGGGGCGGTTCTGTTCGTGGCCACCTCCTTCGGGGATCACGGCGTCAGGCAATAGATAGAGCGATAGCATTGTTTAGTCCATTTTGTTTGAAGTACTGATTGCATATGACAAGGAATACAGTACAATTAAGATGATATGAGGCATGTTTAGGCTCATTTTGTTTGAGGCACTGATTGAATATCAGAACGAATACAGTAAATCAAGATGATATAGCATTGTTTAGGACATTTTGTTTGAAGAACTGCTTGAATGTGAGAAGGAATCCACTAAATTAAGATGATATATCATTGTTTAGGCCATTTATGTTTGAAGAACTGATTGAATATGAGAAGTAATACAGTAAATTAAGATGATATAGCATTGTTTAGGCCATTTTGTTTGAAGAACTGATTGACTATGAGAAGGAATACAGTAAATTAAGATGATATAGCATTGTTTAGGGTGCCATTTTGTTTGCAGAACTGAGTGACTATGAAGACGGAATACAGTACATTAAGATGCCTATAGCATTGTTTCGGCCATTTTTTTTTGAAGAACTTATTGAATATGCGAAGGAATACAGTAACTTAAGATGATATAGCATTTTTTATCCATTTTGTTGTTAAGAACTGATTGAATATGAAAAGGAATACAGTAAATTAAGATGATATAGCATTGTTTAGGCCATTTTGTTTGAAGAACTGATTGAATATGAGAAGGAATACAGTAAATTAACTCCTTGCGACATATTATGTTCCAATAAGTCCGAGGAGGCGGTTGACAAGTATTTTGGGTCTTGAATTTGGGCTTCCTGAGTGTTGTCGAAGCCTTACATTTTTCGCGATTTCCATCCACCAGAATGCTGTTTATTGTGATGTATCATATATCAGTGGAAAGAGGAATATTTATAGTACATGATAAAACAAAACAAAATGTAAATAAATCGAAATATGAAAGTGTAAATGAGTCCGGAATACAATTATTTCCCATCCAATTGTCTTCCCAACCCGTCCTAGGCTCTACATTGGTGAGTGATGACCATATTTTTTTTTTGCTCAAATACTAGTATTTTTTCTCCGCTTTCCAAATCTGAAAACATAAATTGTTTATCTTCAATAGTTCCTCAAGCAGTGACCGAAAACAAAAAATATATGATTTTGATTTAGATGTTTTAGTAACATTTTCGATTTATTTCGTTGCTACGAAGTGTCATGGTTTTAAATTTAGGCTGTATGAATTCTGGCAAATAATGCTGATGAGTATAAAACACACTAGAAGTTCCTATGACAAATACTTTTTGGCCTATGAATAGTTTGAAATGAATATCCAAAATTCGATCACTTGACGCTTCACACCATCTCTGTTTCCTGCGATGGTAGCCGGGGTTCCGAGCTGTTCCCCAACTCGTGTTTGCATTATTTGCTCGGATATGATATAACTGTATATATCACCGGAATCGAAAAAAAATTGTGCTCTTTCCAATGGTGAAAACAAAAATAATATAGCGTAATTGGTTCGCGAGCTAGGCACAATTGATTTCCAGGCATTGACCCGAAAAAAAATATATGATATTTTATTGATATTGTTTCTAACCTGTTCGATTTATTTTCGTTGCTTACTAAGTGTATGGTTTTAAATTTAGGCTGAATGAATACGGCAAATAAATGCTGATGAGTATAACACAAACTAGAAGGTCCTAGGACAAATCCGTTTTTGCTCTATGAATATTTGAAATGAAGAGCCAAAATGCTAATATTTTTTACGCTTCACCAGTCTCTGTTCGGGGCGATGCTTAATCCCGGGTTTCCGAGCTGTTCCCCACCTCGTGGTTGGCTTTATTTGGTCGGATACGTATCTAACTGTCCTATATCACCGGGGAATCGGAAAATGGTGCTCTTTCCAATGGTGAAAATACAATAATATAGCGTAAATGGTGCGTGAGGCTATTCGCATTGGTTTCCATGCATTGTTATTGTTATGAAGAATATATGAGAAGGTTTATACAGTTGTATACCTTTGCGACAATATCCTCTCTTTCCAACGAGAAGGGAGATGGATGCTGGGTTGACACTGAAAAATCAAAATAAGAAAGCCAGGTAATCGTCAGGTAATAAATGCAGAACTAATTCTATTGTACACTTAAGAAAAATAAAGTAATGTATATATATATATATATATATAGATATATATATACAGGATCTATATATATATAGAGACAGTAAAGATATATCTATATATATATTTATATATTTATATATATAGATATAGATATATATAAATTATATATATACACGGTGTCAAACAAAATATAAGAATGGTAAATGGTAATGGTAATGTATGTGTGTGGATATATTTATATATATATATATATAGCATCTATATATATATATATATATATAGATATATATATATATATGGTGTCAAACCAGAGAAATATGTGCAAATTTCCAAGCCACCCAAAGAGGTACTGCACTGGACTCGTTAATTTTTTTGAGTCGTTGCCCCAGGAGGCCTATATCCCCCCCACTGTAGTGCAAAAAATGTAGTAGAAATTGAATTTTTTTTTTTTTTTTTTTTTTTTTTTTGATGATGATGGAGATGATGATGATGATGATGATGGTGGAATGAAGGTGGGCCCCGAACCTCGGAAGTGATGATTGAATGCATGCATGAATTAAGAATGGGGGGAGGGGGGTATAAAATGGGGGAAGAGGGGGAGGGTGTATAATGTGGGAGGGAGGGGGGCATACCTTAGATAAATACATAAATACGAATTATATATATATATATATATATATATATATAAATATATATATATATATTTATCAATCTACGATTATAACCATAAAATAAAAATACAAATAAAAAATAACCCTCCCCCACCCCCAAAAAAAAAAAAAAAAACAAAATATATATATATATATATCTATGATATATATATGGGGGAGGGAGAGGGGGGGGAGGGGAGGGTGGGAGGGATTGTATAATGGGGGATATGGAGGGGGTGGGTGTATAATGGGTTGGTAGGGAGGGGGAGATGGCCTAACATAGAACTCAGCTACCCCCCATAACAACAAATTATATTATATATATCATATACATAGTATATATATATATATCTCATATATATATCTATTCTAGCAATCTCCAATTAGAAAAATACCCCTAACAAACATAAAAAATTCCGCCCCTGCGCCCCACCCAAAACAACAAACTCAACTCAAAACACTTAGATATATATATATATAGTCTAATATATATATATATATATCGATATAATCTCTCTGGGTGAGGGTGGGGGGAGGGGAGGGGGGGGAGGAGGGGAGGGAGGTATAATGGGGGGGAGGAAGGGGGAGGGGAGGGCTTTGAGAGGGAGGGAGGTATACTGGGGGTGATGGCCTGGGGGATGTAAGGCATGGGATGCCGGGGGGGTGGGATGGAGGCCGGGGGGGAGGGGGCATAACATAGATAAATACATAAACACGAATTATATTCTATATATATATATATATATATATATATCTATATATATATATATATATATATATATCACTCTCCAATTTAAAATAAAATAAAAAGAAAAAAAATAACCCTCTCCCCCACCCCCCCCCAAAAAAAAAAAAAATTATCATATATATATATATATAGTATGGGGTGTAGGGGGTAAAGGGGATGGGGTATGGAGGGGGCAGTGTGGATTGGGAGGGGGCATAACATAGATAACTACATAAACCGAATTATATATAAATATAGATATATATATATATTAATTCAATGTCTACAATTAGAAAAATAAAAAAACAAAAAAAAAAAAAAAAAAAAAATAAACCCCCCCCCCCCAAAAAAAAAAAAAAAAAAAAAAAAAAAA
>CM064524.1:39072481-39087481 GCA_032716605.1 Paralithodes platypus
CCCCTATCTAAAGGGCAAAGGAAAAAGAGGAGTGTGTGGTAACCCACCCGAGGAATAATGTCTTCTAAGCGTAGTAGGGAAGGTATACAGTAGGGTAGGTAGATTTGAGAGAGTGAGAGGGGGTGAGAACGGTCGAAATGGATAGGCGGACGAAGCAGGGAGGGTTTTAGGAAGGGAAGAGGATGTTGTAGATTCAGAATTTTTACCCTGAATTGTGTTGGATGGAGAAGTATCTGGATGAAGAAACAAAAGTGTGTAATGTTGCCTTTATGGACTTGGTAGAAGGCCTAATGACAGGTTGTTCGATATAAGAGAAGGTTTCGTGGGAAGAAGTACTTAGAATATACGGAGTAGGAGTCGACACAAGGGCAAGTTTTGCTGAAGCAGTGAAGAGGCATGTATGAGGGGTGCAAAGGCGGCAGTACGTGTGAGAGAGTGAAGCAGAGCGAGTTCTGTTGACCTGAATGTATGGTTTGGAACACAGGGGTGTGTGATGTCCCCGTGGGTTGTTTACTGTATATATGGGATGGAGTTATGAAAAAGAAAGAAATCTATCAAGAGCAGTGGATGTTGGTGTATCAGCTGAAAAGGGAGGGAATTGAGTGGAAGAAGCTACCTATATCTGCTGTTTGCGGAGATTACAGTTCTGGTGATGAGTGATAATGAATGGGAGTTTGCAGGGTCTGGCTAAATGAGTTTGGACACAGTGTGCGAAAAAACGGAATTTGGAAGGTAAATAAAGGGGAAGAGCAAGGTTATTGTCTTCGAAATGAGTTGAGTCACAGAGTGTGAGGTGAAGCTGAACGGTCAGTCTATGGAAGGATCGTCAAACTCTTTTAAGTATCTGGGCAGGTGTTGTTGAGTCAAAGATGGGGACTATGGATGAAGAGGTGCGGGAGAGGGTACAACAGGGGAAAGAAGGGTTGTAGGAACGCTAAAAGCCAAGAGTAACAAGAAATAAGGGTGGATCAGTATGGAAGTTGAAGAACGTCGCTTGCATGAACCAGTTGTGGTAATCCGACACTGACTACGCGAAGCGACGCATGTGACGTTACGGTTGAAGAGGGACTACAGACCAAGAGGTGAGAGCAGTGGAAATGAAGTACTTAAGAGAGTGGACGTGCGGAGTTACATGGAGGGATAGACAGACTAATGAGGAAGTACGAAGGAGGTGTTGGTGTGGACGGTAGATGTGCTGGAAAGTGTGAAAAGGAACAACTTGAGATGGTTCGGCCATATGGGAACGGTTATGGGAAAGAGCAGAGAGAATGACTAAGAGGGGTGTACGAGACGCGAGGTGGAGGGGACAGAGGGGGACAGGTACACCGAATATGAGGTGGAAGGATGGCGTGAGGTAGTACATGAAGCGAAGGCGGTGCTAGGTTGGGTGGGGAGGGGCGGTGACTGACTGGGGACAGAGGTGCATGGGGCTGTTCGTTCGTGGCCACCCCTTCGGGGATACACGGCGTCATCGGCAATAGAATAGATCGATAGATAATATATATTTTTTTTTTTTTTTGATGAGAGGCTATACAGTACATGCTAAAATTATAATGTTGAAAATATCTAAAATTCCTTTGATATCCCTCTAAAAAGTATTATATTGTAAAAAATTGCATGCATGAGATACGATGAATAAATGTACGGTAACATAAATGTTCCACTAATTAACTAATGCCTTACTCATCGTCTCTCTACCTCAATTGAACCTGCTTCCAATTTTGGAATAACTAATGTATGGTGTAATTTAATGTTCGTACATCTTGACATAATAATAAATTGTGTTCCCTTCGAGTGTACAGGTTAACCATTTACCCGTTCTTGCTGAATGTGTGTCTCTTGTTCGCAATATGCATCCGTCCCTCTTTTACAAAACTTAAGGGAGAGACTGACCGTTTTGTTTGCGTTCTGATTAATATCATTTCTATTCATATTTTATCTTCCCTCGACCATTCCATCAAGCTTAGAAAAAACACCCCTTCAATATAATGTTTGAAAATTTTTTTCGGTAAGACAAATTTCCCGGCCAAAGGCCGGTTCCTTCTTAAAAATTTGAGGGTCCCTATCGCTCGCTAGGAAATAATCGACACTTTAATGGCACGAAAGGCTATTAAAATTGACAACGAAAATGGGGCCGAAAGGTGTTAAAAATCGCCAAACTAATGGGCCTCCGAACGCGTAATAATCTCAAAACTAGTGGGGCTAAACATTAGGGATGAAGGGGGTCCAGGAAAAAAACGGGCTCTTCCGCCGCCCTAACACCAACAACACGTGCCTCTGCCTAGACGACTCTCACCCGTTGGTTATTACACTCGGCTTCGGCAGTATGTGTTCTCAACTGTCAATATTCGTGGTCATCAAAGCTTAATTTCATTTGAGGTGTTCTCAACTTGCCAATATTGGTGGTCCATCAAAGCTTAATTCATTGTGTTCTCAACTGTGGCCAATATGGTGTCAATCAAAGCTTAACTTAATTGTGTTCTCAACTGCCAATATGTGTGTCACTCAAAGCTTAATTCATATGTGTTCCTCAACTGTCAATATTGATGTCATCGAAAGCTTAAGTCATTGTGTTCTCAAACTGCCAATATTGTGTCCATCAAAGGCTTAATATTTCATTGTGTTTCTCGAACTGCTCAATATTGTGTCATCAAAGCTTAAGTTCATTCAAGAACAATTACGCTCAACGCCGAAGCCCAACCACATACAGTCCATAATATTTTTTCAACGTTTGACCTTGCTCGGTAAAAGGTTTTCTCCTCGCTTTCTCCCATTAATTTGACCGGGGGTATTTAAGGTTCGGTGTGTACAGGTCCAATATTTGACCCGTATTTAAAGGGGGTGTGTACAGGCAATAATTTTGACCGTATTTAAGGTCGTGTACAAGGCAATAATTTTCTGACCGATATTTAACAGGTGTTGTGTCACAGGATAATATTTGACCCGTATATTAAGGTGTTTACAGGCAAGTATTTGACCGTATTTGAAGGTGTGTACAGGCAATATTTGACCGTATATGTTAAGGTGACAATAGGGGGTTTGTGTTATTGGAAAACTATTAATGTTAAGGTTAGTGTTAGACATTTAACTCTTTTGTACCATGGGACTATGATATTCCAATGTGGGCTACATTTATATCGATTTTTCATGCGGTTAATGAAACGAATCTGTGGGAGCTAACCCTTTCAGACTTCATAATGACGCAGAGGGTTGCCAGATTAGCAATAAGAAAATATTTCTCTCACTCCTATAAATTACCTCTCAAACAAAATTAGTTTTACCTGCCGCACAGCTAACTGAAAGACAACTGACAGAGGTTGAAAGTAATTAAAACTAAAGGTTTCTAAATACCCCTCATGGTAACAAGAGGCTTTAAAGTATACCTAATAGGCTCAAGAATCGCGTTCATATGCCGTTCGATGGTGTTTAAAAGGGATACATGATATAGTTAGAGTGTTTGTTCATAATTACTAGAGGTCCATTCTTCCTCAAAATCTCAATAGAATAGTCTAAATGGTTGTCCAGAAGCTCTAATGGAAAGAACGCGTCACCCCATACGGAAAGGTGGTTAATCAAGCTCGAATATCTAAAATAATACAATGGTTTCACTGGGATGCGTTGCATTACGGGTCAGGTTAGGAAGAATGTTTGGGTTATAGTGAATGGAACTCAATAGCAAAACGACTCTCTGATCATTGACACCGAGAAATGCCTTGTAAGCTAGAAGAGGATTCGTGCGTTGGTCGGTAGATGTATAACATGCAGATTTGTAGTGTGTAGATTTGTTAGCGTTGATTTATATTTTTGTCTGTTTATTGGTTTTTATATTTATTGTCCATCATATATCGTATCTAATCTATCTAACCTATTCTATATGTCTGTCTGTCTATTCTGTTTGTCTATCTGTCTGTCTGTCTGTTATCTCATCTATCTATTCTGTCTATATATCTATCTAGGCATATCTGTCTTGTCCTGCCTGTAACTGTCCTCTCTCGTCTCTCTCTCCATCTCTCCTCTCTCTCACTCTCGTCTCCTCTCTACTACCTCTCTCATCTCTCCTCTCCTCGCACTCTCTCTCTCTCCGTCCTCTCTCAGATAATGCCCACTTGTTGCTCTAAGCTTCCTATATATTTTGCTCCCCCTCAGCCTTCCAAGACGTCTTACCTGACTTCCTCATTTTCCTTGTGTGTCCTCATCAAACCTTCCTTCTTCCTTGCCTTTCTGGATTTTCCTGTAAGAATTTGGTCTGATACATATGGACACTTAAATAATTATAATCTAGCTCTTCCCCGTTTGACAATAGGTTCAGCGCCAGTGTTACCATAATTAAATAGCGTGAGGCCTTAGTTCTCTCGCTCAGGGGATACGGTACCCTTCTTTCATGAGTGAGTGTACAATGTAACACACACACACACACCGACACACACAATACACACCGGCCACACCACACACACACAACCCACACACAAACACACACGACACACACCAAACCACACACACCCACCCACACACAGACACACACACACACACACACACACACACACACACACACTGAAAATTATAATTACACTCTTAAGTAAAATTACATCATCTTGCCCAAACTTAAAAACATTTCACTAGCATTCTGTCCCGTCCTGTTTCTGAAGTTTAATATTCCTTGCTCTCTGGCTACTTCGCTTGTTCTCTCATCTCTCTCTCTATCTATCTCTCTCTCTTTATATCTCTCTCTATCTCATCTCTCTCTCTCTCTCTCTCTCTCTCTCTCTCTCGGATCATCTCTCTCTCTCTCACTCGTTCTCTCTATCCCACTCTCACTAACTCACGTCCACCTTCCCTTACCCACTAAACCACTGTTTGGACACTTGATCCTCAGTGTTTAGGAGGACAAGCAGCCTAGAAGGGTCACTAGACCTGTTGTTGCTTGATTTCCTTTGTACTCCTTTGTACCTTCGCGCGCTCTCTCTCTCTCTCTCTCTCTCACTATCACTCGTTCTCTCTATCCCACTCTCACTATCACTAACTCACGTCCACCTTCCCTTACCCACTAAACCACTGTTTGGACACTTGATCCTCAGTGTTTAGGAGGACAAGCAGCCTAGAAGGGTCACTAGACCTGTTGTTGCTTGATTTCCTTTGTACTCCTTTGTACCTTCGCGCGCTCTCTCTCTCTCCAGTATATACACCTCCTACTGTCACCCTCCCCCCCCCCCCTCTCCCCCCGTATCTATTCTTTCCCCTCGGCTTTAAGGGGGTAGTACTCGCTTTTTCTGGACTCCCTTCTCCCTCATAATTAGCATATTAGTTTTGAGATTTCCAGACGCTCGTTCCATTAGTTTGGCGATTTTGAGTCCTTTCGCCCCATTTATTTGCCAATATTAAGACCTTTCGTGCCATTTAGGTGTCTATTTTTTTCCTGGCGAGAGATAGTGAGCCTGTAATTATAGAAGTAATTGGCCTTCGGCCGGGACATTTTTCTACCGAAAAATGTACAAATTTATCTTGAAAGGGGCCCCTCAAGGGGGTGTAATCTTAAGCTTGAAGGATATCTAGGGACCAAACTAAAAACCTCCCCTTAAGAGACTTGCCGCCACCTCTTCATTTCCTGATTGTGTCGCCCGCTTTGAGTTATTACATATTGAGTTATTACATATTGAGTTATTACATATTGAGTTATTACATATTGAGTTATTACATATTGAATTATTACATATTGAGTTATTACATATTGAATTATTACATATTGAGTTATTACATATTGAGTTATTACATATTGAGTTATTACATATTGAGTTATTACATATTGAGTTATTACATATTGAGTTATTACATATTGAGTTATTACATATTGAGTTATTACATATTGAGTTATTACATATTTGTTCTCTGTTCGGTGCATCTCGGGGTTTTATGGGTGGGTTTATTTATGGGGTTCTCCGGTTTACGCTGCCTTAAGGGGAGGTTTTTAGTTTGATCTCTAGATATCCATCAAGCTTAAGATTACACCCCCTTGAGCCCCTTTCAAGATAAATTTGTACATTTTTCGGTAGAAAAATGTCCCAGCTGAAAGCCGGTTCCTCTTAAATAACAGGCTCGCTATCGCTCGCCAGGATAAAATCGACACCTAAATGGCACGAAAGGTCTTAAAATTGACAGAAATGGGTCGAAAGTTCTCAAAATCGTCAAAAATAATGGGGGCGAACGTCTTAAAATTAGAATGGGGATAAACATGAGGGAGACAGAGGAGTCAAGAAAAAAAATCCCTCGAGTGGAGATCCCCCCTTAACCCTGACTGGTGCAACGTCTCGAGGGTTTATTGCGTTATTTTGTTATATTTTTGTTGAGGGTTTTGATTGCTGTTGCCCCATTTTCGACCGCTGTATTTTTAATTTCCCCTCAGACTAAGAAAGGCCTCCTTCAAACTAGAAAACAAAACACGAACAAAAACACCACCTACTGTAGACCCCCTTCAAGATAAATGTGTACATTTCTTAGTAGAAATGCGTCCCGGCTAATATATATATATATATATATATATATATATATACAGTATATATATATATTTTTTTAAAGTCAACTTTTATCAACTTTTTATCAACTTTTATCAACTTTTCCGGTCAGTTTAATCGAGTGCCACGTTTTCTTTACTTTTTCGTAGGCAATTCCTTTAAAACACTTGATTCAGAGACGTATTTGCATTTCAGTGAATATATATTAGATTTAAAAATATGATTATATATATATATATATATATATATATATATATATATATATATATATATATATATATATATATATATATAAATGAATAAATAAACACACACACATAAATGAAAGAACAAAAACTCACGATTCTCTTTGTGTGTCGGTTGTCCTCGGTTATCGTTGATTCTACCTCATTTACCTCACACTTACGGTCCACTTCATCTAGCATCAGTTATTTCAGTCTCCTCCTCGCACTTCTCTTTCATAATACTATGTTACCTTCTACAGTATGTATCGTACCGTTTCTCATATTAAGTTTTTTCATAGCCCCCCCCCCCCCAAAAAAAAAAAAAATATGTCCCACGTTAAAAAAAAATACCCCCCCCCCCCCCCCCCCCTCCCACCTCCTTCCATTTCTCTTCGTTACCATCGTGTTTTTACCATTTTTCCCTCGCTCTCCTTGCCGTGACTTCTTTTTCCCTGGTCCCACTTTTCCCTTCCACTAATTAAGAAAGTTGGGTGACAAGCGATTTATTTTGGTATGAAGCGACATCCTTGTATTTCCATTTTGTTGTTATACTTTTTGTTCAGATATCTGTAACTCTGTCTACGTCATTGTGAACACGTTTTGTAGAGACTTTAAGTATATAAAATAATGTATGATCTCAAAATCAACAGTACTTCATACATAGTAAATTACAATTAATACATAATTGATGATTTGGTAACGAGCGATTACACCAGGACTATATTTTGGTAACGAGCGATTACACCAGGACTATATTTTGGTAACGAGCGATTACACCAGGAATATATTTTGGTAACGAGCGATTACACCAGGAATATATTTTGGTAACGAGCTATTACACCAGGAATATATTTTGGTAACGAGCGATTACACCAGGACTATATTTTGGTAACGAGCGATTACACCAGGACTATATTTTGGTAACGAGTGATTACACCAGGACTATATTTTGGTAACGAGTGATTACACCAGGACTATATTTTGGTAACGAGCGAGTTACACCAGGACTATATTTTGGTAACGAGCGATAACCCCAGGAATATATTTTGGTAACGGGCGTTTACACCAGACTATATTTTGGGTAACGAGCGATTACACCAGGAATATATTTTGGTAACGAGCGATTACACCAGGACTATATTTGGTAACGACCGCTTACACCAGGACTATATTTTGGTAACGATCGATTACACCAGGAATATATTTTGGTAACGAGCGATTACACCAGGAATATATTTTGGTAACGAGCGATTACACCAGGACTATATTTTGGTAACGAGCGATTACACCAGGACTATATTTTGGTAACGAGCGATTACACCAGGAATATATTTTGGTAACGAGCGATTACACCAGGACTAATATTTTGGTAACGAGCGATTACACCAGGAATATATTTTTATTGGATATATTATGGTCTTATCACTTAACAATACTTTATTTGATGTTATATTAAATACTATATTATACGCACACAAAAATGGTGATTAGTTAGTGTTTAATGAACTTTTAAGTGTTTGCCATGCTTTGAAAAAAAGTGTCGGTTTCACACATTTAAGATGTTTATTTTGTGTATGCCTAGATGAGTATTATATATACTGATATATGAATATATACATAAATATATGCAAATATGAATTAATAACTAACATATAAACCAAATGTGATTATAAATTGTCTCCGCATGAAGCGACATTGCCAAAATGTTGAAAAAGTAGTTAGGAAGAAGCCAATTTTAATAAAGTTTAATATACTTCGCCTGTAATGCTGTATATCTATACATCCACTAAGCATTATTTAATGGGTATGAGTCGGCGCCCTATTCAAATATGTAATGAACAATTATTAAGATTTATTTTTTCTAATGTGAATGAGGGAGACAAAAGGCATAACTGCCTGCAGCGAGTGCCTCCCCCAGATTTCAAAGAGTGACAGGGCCGAAATCAAGTGACGTTCGAGCTAAAATATGTTAATGTAACTTTCCTATAATACAGTTATTAAGGGGAGATTTCCACTTGAGGGATTTTTTTCTGGACCCCTTTCTCCCTCATGTTTAGCCCCATTGCTTTTGAGATTTTAAGACGTTCGCCCTAGTAGTTTGGAAATTTTAAGACATTTTGCCCGATTTCTGTCAATTTGAAGACCTTTCGTGCCATTAAGGTGTCGATTTTTTCCTGGCGAGAGAAAGGGAGCTTGTATTTTAAGAGCAACGGGCCTCCGGCCGGGAAATTTTTTCTACCGAAAAATGTACAAATTTATCTTGAAAGGGGGTCTAGGGGGTGTAAATTTTAAGCTTGATGAAAACGTAGGGAACAAACTAAATACCTCCCCTTAAGAGTAGGGAACAAACTAAATACCTCCCCTTAAGCATATTATAACGGATAGATTAAAATATAGATTAATCAAAATACCAAACCAAAGGTCACCCCCGCTTCCCATGCCAAACGAATGCTAAATTATATGTTTGAATGGTCAAAATTCAATCTTCTTCATAACATTTGTGGCAACGTTTGTCATTCTCAGCATGATAATTACTGGATGCCGTATTTCAAATTATTTCTCCAACATACTATCATGATAACCAAATATATCAATTATTGTATGAGGGCTGTGAATATCAATTATTGTATGAGGGCTGTGAATATCAATTATTGTATGAGGGCTGCGAATATCAATTATTGTATGAGGGCTGTGAATATCAATTATTGTATGAGGGCTGTGAATATCAATTATTGTATGAGGGCTGTGATATCAATTATTGTATGAGGGCTGTGAATATCAATTATTGTATGAGGGCTGTGAATATCAATTATTGTATGAGGGCTGTGAATATCAATTATTGTATGAGGGCTGTGAATATCAATTATTGTATGAGGGCTGTGAATATCAATTATTGTATGAGGGCTGTGAATATCAATTATTGTATGAGGGCTGTGGAATATCAATTATTGTTATGAGGGCTGTGAATATCAATTATTGTATGAGGGCTGTGAATATCAATTATTGTATGAGGGCTGTGAATATCAATTATTGTATGAGGGCTGTGAATATCAATTATTGTATGAGGGCTGTGAATATCAATTATGTATGAGGGCTGTGAATATCAATTATTGTATGAGGGCTGTGAATATCAATTATTGTATGAGGGCTGTGAATATCAATTATTGTATGAGGGCTGTGAGTATCAATTATTGTATGAGGGCTGTGAATATCAATTATTGTATGAGGGCTGTGAATATCAATTATTGTATGAGGGCTGTGAATATCAATTATTGTATGAGGGCTGTGAATATCAATTATTGTATGAGGGCTGTGAATATCAATTATTGTATGAGGGCTGCGAATATCAATTACTAACAGATCATGGATGGAGTCAGTTAAGGGGAGGTATTTAGTTTGTTCCCTACGTTTTCATCAAGCTTAAAATTACACCCCGTAGACCCCCTTTCAAGATAAATTTGTAAATTTTTCGGTAGAAAAATTTCCCGGCCGGAGGCCGGTTACTCTTAAATTACAGGCTCGCTATCGCTCGCCAGGAAAAAATCGACACCTTAATGGCACGATAGGTTTTAAAATTGACATAAATGGGGCAAAATGTCTTAAAATGTCAAAACTACTAGGGCGAACGTCTTAAAATCTCAAAAGCAATGGGGCTAAACATGAGGGAGAAACGGGTCCAGAAAAAAATCCCTCAAGTGGAATTCTCCCCTTAACCGGTGTGACCCTAGGTAATCCGGATCATCCCCTCCTAACACGGTACCCAAATATCCTGTTCTTGTACAGTCGGCCATATAAGTGATGGCGCGGCACCTATACTCGGTTTCATTTCATCTGGCGGTAAATTGAATCCCTTAGCAGCTAATTTATCGATACTTAATGAAAAAATGTGAAACCACTACGTCTCTGCATCATATTAAGACCAAATTTATATAATGAACACCAAATTTCAATAAATATCTTAAAAAAATAAAGACATTTTGATGGGACCCCTTTGCAATTTACCGCCAGTTGAAAAGACACAGGGTATAGTATATTTCGATCAATCGGTGGTATCATCTCTATCTAAGCTTTACTTCATCGTTTCGAGTGAGATATACAAACATATTCACACACCCTATTCAACATCAGACAGACATTAATACAGCACACAGCGAGCACGACGTAATGACAGTAGGGACACGACTTATTTGGATAACTGTACAGTCGCGCTAATAAGTCATGACTCAGTTGTCCTTACGTTTGGTTCGCTCTATACTGTAATAATGTCTGCCAGATGTTGAATATGGTGGGTAAGTGTAGGAATAGGTTTGTATAGCCCACTCGAAATTAATTTATTAAGATTATATATTGCTGAAACCAATTATGGATCAAAATATACTTGGTGCCGAGACATCACTTATTTGGACAACTGTACGGTCGCGCTAATAAGTCATGTCTCAGCTGTCATTACGGTTGGCTCGCTCTGTGCTGTATTAAGGGGAGGTATTTAGTTTGTTCCCTAGACCTCCATCAATCTTAAAATTACACCCCCCTTGAGTCCCTTTCAAGATAAATTTGTACATTTTTCGGTAGAAAAATGTCCCAGCCGAAGGCCGGTTCCTCTTAAATTACAGGCTCGCTATCGCTCGCCAGGATAAAATCGACACCTGAATTGCACGAAAGGTCTTAATATGGAGTGAAAGTTCTTAAAATCGCTAAACTAATGGGGCAAACGTTTTATAATATCAAAAGCAATGGGGCTAAACATGAGGGAGAAAGGGGTCAAGAAAAAAATCCCTCAAGTGGAGATCTCCCCTTAATGTCTGCCAGATGTTGAATAGGGTGGGTAAGTGTAGGAAAATGTTGGTATATCTCACTCAAAAAGAAGAAATCATGTGTAAATATTGCTGATACCAATTATTGACAGAAACATAATTGGTGCCGACACATCACATATTTGGTGCCGACACATCACATATTTGGTGCCGACACATCACATATTAGGGCGACTGTACAAGGGACCGGGAGGGAGGGAGGGGAGGGGAAGGCCTGATGTACAGTCACTGCCAAAAGTCACGCAGCACCTAATGGCCCTTCATCTTTATGAGACGACGTATACAGACTAATAACGCACGTAACAAAAGCCACTCCAACAGCTTCCTCTCTCTCTCTCCAACACCCCTTCTCCCCTTTCTACAGCCTTTATACACACACACACACCTTACTCACACACACCTGATTCACCCTCTCAGTTAGGCGTGTTTAAGATAATTTACCCATGGTCTATGTTAAGGGGAGATTTCCACTTGAGGGACTTTTTTCTTGACCCCTTTCTCCCTCATGTCTAGTCCCATTCTTTTTGAGATTTTAAGACGTTTGCCCTATTAGTTTGGTGATTTGAATAATTTCCGCCCCATTCTGTCAATTTTAAGACCTTTCGTGCCATTTAGGTGTTGATTTTATCCTGGCGAGCGATAGCGAGCCTGTAATTTAAGAGCAACCGGCCTTCGGCCGGGACATTTTTCTATCGAAAAATGTACAAATTTTTCTTGAAAGGGGGTCAAGGGGGTGAAATTTTAAGATTGCTGGAGGAGTAGGACATTTTAAGATTGTTGGAGGAGTAGGACACAAACTAAAAACCTCCCCTTAACATGTTTCAATACAGAACATATATATTAGAAAAAGGAATTAACGAACTAAGTCAAAAGCCATTGTCATTTGATCAAATCTCTCCTGTAATTAATCCCACTTCTCTCATATCTACTGTATATTCTGGCTGGCTTAGTTTAAACTTAAAGCTGAAGGGGAGAAGAGTCGCTTTTCTGGACCCCCTTCTCCCTCATCTTTAGACCCATTAGTTTGGCGATTTTATGAATTTTTGCCCCATTTCTGTCAATTTTAAGACCTTTCCTGTCAATTAGGTCTCGATTTTTTCCTGGCGAGCGACAGCGAGCCTGTAATTTAAGAGGAATCGGCCTACGGCCGGGACATTTTTCTACCGAAAAATGTACAAATTTATCTTGAAAGGGGGTCTAGGGGGCTTCATTTCAAGCTTGATGGAGGTCTAGCGAGGAAACTAGAAACATAATAAATATTTTTTTTTTTGTTACAAAAAGTGAAGGATCTCCCCGCCATTTTAGGTTGAACTTTGGAAGGGATTTGGGTTTTGTCTAGGATTACCATCATACGCCTAAATATTTGCTATGAATACCAAAAAAACCCCGATCCCTACCAAATGTCAACAAAATGATATCGCGGGTTTAATTACACATACAGATACTGAGAGAGGCGAGATATATAACACGAGCGATTTGATGAAAGGGCAATGGCCTTTGACAGGGCTGGTTAATTCCTCTTATAATGCCACTTCCTCTTAATTGCTGGTGGTGCTCTTCATTCCTTTATTAAGGGAAGTTTTGTAGTTTGTTCCCTTGACCTCCACCAAGCTAAAAATTATGCCCCCTAGACCCCCTTTCAAGATAATTTTGTAAATTTTTCGGAAGAGAAATGTCGCGGCCGAAGGCCGGTTTCTCTTAAAGTAAAGGCTCGCTATCGCTCGCCTGAAAAAAACGACACCTAAATGGCACGAAAGGTCTTAAAATTGACAGAAATGGGTCGAAAGTTCTTAAAATTGCAAAACCAATGAGGCGAACGTCTTAAGATCTCAAAAGCTATGTGGTTAAACATGAGGGAGAAAGGATTCCCGAAAAAAATCCCTCAAGTGTAAATCTCCCCTTAAAGCACCTGCCGACACGTTAGCGCCATTTATAATTTATATAATGGTTTAAGATTAACACACTACATAAACACACTACATAACACACTACATAAACACACTACATAAACACATGTCGGGTGGAAATTTATTGCAGACGTGGGCCGAAACATTCTAGTAGGCTTGTATGTTTACTAACCATTGTAACTACACATACATACGCATTCACACATACACACAGAGACTCACACATACGCACAAACTCACACACACACACCACACACACACACGCACACACACACACACACACACACACACACACACACAAACAAACACACTCACGCACACACATACACACACACACACACACACACACACACACACACACACACACACAGTTATGGCCATCATGTCTGTCTTTGATCACTACCACGCACCACAGACAGACATGATGCCCTTAGTGTGTGTGTGTTTGTATGTGTGTATATGTGTGTGTGTGGGTGTGTGTGTGTGTGGGTGTGTGTGTGTGTGGGTGTGTGTGTATATATAATAACATATAATAATATTACTAATACTACTACTAATAATAATATACGGTTTACTTAAGGGGAGATAATCCACTTGAGGGATTTTTTATTGAACTCCTTTCTCATTCAGGTTTAGCCCCATTGCTTGTGAGATTTAAAGACGCTTGCCCCATTAGTTTGGCGATTTTAAGAACCCTCGCCCCATTTCTGTCAATTTTAAGACCATTCGTGCCATTTAGGTGTCGATTTTTTCCTGGCGAGCGATAGCGAGCCTGTAATTTAAGGGGAACCCGCCTTCGGCCGGGACATTTTTCTACCGAAAAATGTACACATTTATCTTGAAAGGGGGTCAAGGGGGAGTAATTTTAAGCTTGATGGAAGTCTAGGGAATCAAATAAAAACCTCCCCTTAATGAACGACAGCCCAAGTAGTTTTGTGTGTGTATGTTACTCAGTTACTTGTTCGTCAAGGGGAATCCACGCAATGCGAGCTAAGCTCATTATTATCGCGCCTCCTTAACTGGGAATGTATTGCGTGAAATGCATGTTAAGTGTTTTATGTACTGTTGGAATGGCTGTGGATGTGTGTGTAGTCTGTATTTTTAGCCAATTGGCGACATCGGAAACGAAGGCTTAGGGTGGATCTGTATGGTACCATTCTCACTATAGACGGTACCGTCTCGCCCGAAGGCTTAGGTAGCCATCAGATTAGGTGAACCATATGATACCCATCTCGCCTTGTACCATTTTTGCCAACCCCAGATGGGACGTCACAACGTCGTCCACTTATTCCAGGTACCTATTTACAGCTAGGTGAACTGAGGCTAACACATGAAAGGAGACAAGCCCAATTTGTCTCCGCCCGGCCGGGGATTGAACCCTCGACCCCTCGTGTGTGAGACGAGAGCTCTACCTACTAGGCTACGGGCTGTGTGTGTGTGTGTGTGTGTGTGTGTGTGTGGATGTGTGTGTGTGTGTGTCTCTCTCTCTGTGTGTGTGTGTGTGTGTTTTCGTATAGGCTTGTGTATATATGTGTTAGCTTGTGTACTT
>CM064524.1:39092481-39117481 GCA_032716605.1 Paralithodes platypus
TTTTTGCTTCTCTAGTTCGACTGATATTTGACACATTGGTAGATAATGTGAATGGTAACAAAATAAATAAATACATAGTTAAATCAATACAAAATGAATAAATACATAATTAAATCAATACAAAATAAATTAATACATAATTAAATCAATTACAAAATGAATAAATACATAATTAAATCAATACAAAATAAATTAATACATAATTAAATCAATTACAAAATAAATAAATACATAATTAAATCAATTACAAAATAAATAAATACATAATTAATACATAATTAAATCAATACAAAATCACAAAGGTCGGCATAGGGAGATGGATATGGTCCTTGGATTAACAATTGTCTTTTGTCTATAGAGATTAGATGGACATTGGGTAAATAATAAGTTGAATTAAGTGAAACTCTCCCCTTAAGGGGAGGTTTTTAGTTTGGTTCATACTCTTCCAGCAATCTTAAAATTTCACCCCCTTGACCCCCTTTCAAGATAATTTTTGTACATTTTTCGGTAGAAAAATGTCCCGGCCGAAGGCCAGTTACTCTTAAATTACAGGCTCGCTATCGCTCGCCAGGATAAAATCGACACCTGAATGGCACGAAAGATCTTAAAATTGACAGAATGGGGCGGAAATTCCTAAAATCACAAAATAAATGGGGCAAACGTCTTAAAATCTCAAAAGCAATGGGGCTAAACATGAGGGAGAAAGGAGTCAAGAAAAAAGTCCCTCAAGTGGAAATCTCCCCTTAAGAGAGTGAGAGTGAGGTACGGGCTGTTCGTGATAATGGGGTTATTGTGTACAAACCATTATGTGTGTGTGTGTGTGTGTGTGTGTGTGTGTGTCTGTGTCTGTGTGTGTTTGTGTGTGTACATGTGGTTTTTGTTTTGTGGTTTTGTGTGTGTGTGTGTGTGTGTGTGTGTGTGTCTGTGTGTGTACATGTGGTTTTTGTTTTGTGTGTGTGTGTGTGTATTCTATGTTGTATTAAGGGGAGATTTCCACTTGAGGGATTTTTTCTGGACCCCTTTATCCCTTATGTTTAGCCCCATTGCTTTTGAGATTTTAAGACGTTTGCCCTAGTAGTTTGGACATTTTAAGACATTTAGCCCTATTTATGTCAATTTTAAGACCTTTCGTGCCATTAAGGTGTCGATGTTTTCCTGGCGAGCGATAGCGAGCCTGTAATTTAAGAGCAACCGGCCTCCGGCCGGGAAATTTTTCTACCGAAAAATGTACAAATTTATCTTGAAAGGGGGTCTAGGGGGTGTAATTTTAAGCTTGATGAAAACGTAGGGACCAAACTAAATACCTCCCCTTAATTTAACTCCAACACCAAACACCTCTCAACGAAATTAATGAAAGCAAACATGTGGACAAAAAAGGCAAAGTGGGGATTGGGCCTGAGTACATAGATAGATAGATAGATAGAAACATGTGATCTACCGGGATTCGAACCTGATGCAACCTTTCTCAATATACAAAACTGTCTTTGCATTTGACCGGTTTCTGTCAAAAAAAAAAAAAAAAGAGAGAGAGAGAGTGGGGATTGGGCCTGAGTATATAGATGGATAGATAGATAGATACATATATAGATAGATAGATAGATAGATAGATGTATGTCACCGGGCAGGATAAAATATTGTAATGTAAAACACCACCTTTACACTATACAGGTCACTCTGATTGCCCCCTACCTCCCCCCCCCCCCCTCTCTCTCTCTCTCTCTCTCTCTCTCTCTCTCTCTCTCTCTCTCTCTCTCACTCCACTTTTGTTCTATCTCTCTCACTTTTATGTGGCTCTATTTTATTTAGTTACTCTGTGTCTTTCTTTAATATATATACAGTATGTATAACTGTTTGTTAGAAGTATTTATCTCTCTCGCTCTCTCTCTCTCTCTCTCTCTCTCTCTCTCTCTCTCTCTCTCTCTCTCTTGCTCTATCTCTCTCTCTCGCTCTCGCTCTCGCTCTCTCTCTCTCTCTCTCTCTTAATTAGGAAGATGGCACATTAAAGAAGGCATGAGATATATGTGTTAGCGGTTTAAGGGGAGGTTTTTAGTGTGTTCGCTAGACTTCCATCAAGCTTAACATTACAGCCCCTAGACCCCCTTTCAAGATAAATTTGTACATTTTTCGGTAGAAAAATTTCCCGGCCGAAGGCCATTTCCTCTTAAATTGCAGGCTCGCTATCGCTCGCCAGGAAAAAATCGACACCTAAATGGAACGAAAAGTCTTAAAATTGCCAGGAATGGGGCGAAAGTTCTTAAAATCGCTAAACTAATGGAGCGAACGTCTTTAAATATCAAAATCAATGGGGCTAACCATGATGGAGAAAGGGGTCAAGACAAAAATCCCTCAAGTGGAAATCTCCCCTTTAAGGGGAGATTTCCACTTGAGGGACTTTTTCTTGACCCCTTTCTCCCTCATGTCTAGCCCCATTGCTTTTGAGATTTTAAGACGTTTGCCCCATTAGTTTGGCGATTTTATGAACTTTCGCCCCATTTGTCACTTTTAAGACCTTTCGTGCCATTTAGGTGTCGATATTTTCCTGGCGAGCGATAGCGTGCCTGTAATTTAAGAGCAACCGGCCTTCGGCCGGGACATTTTTCTAGCGAAAAATGTACAAATTTATCTTGAAAGGGGGTCAAGGGGGTGAAATTTTAAGATTGCTGGAGGAGTAGGAAACAAACTAGAAACCTCCCCTTAAGGGCACCAATATAGGGAACATTATCAAAATAAACCAAGTGGATATTTCTGAGATAATGCGTATATATGGCTTTCAAACTAAAACAATTCCGCTTTTATAATTATAAATGTAATTAATGTTTACTAAATTGATGGTGATGTGGATTGTATTCTCTTGTATTTTGATCAGCTCGGGCATAATCTAATTCATTCATTTTACTCTCCACACTAAACACTTCTCAATGAATGGCATACAGGGTTACCATATCAAGTTCGCTAGATAGTATATATACCTTTGGATACCTTTGGATGTGTTCGCCGCTCCTCTAGCGGCACCAAGGAGCGCGACGCCCCTCGTTATGGGTGGTGATTTGGTGCAGTAGACTGTTTGAAGCGACAGCTCGCTCCCTTCCGAGGATGGGCTCGTCTGGCACTTTTTGCAGTTCGACATCTAGGGCTTTCTTGAAGTTGTCTAACGAGATGTCCCTCATGTCTCTTACTCGCCGTGGGAGTTTGTTGAAGAGACGTGGGCCTCTGTGTGATAACCAGCCCTCTCGCAGAGAGCCCATAGCCCATATATGCCAAAAATCGCTAGAATATTGTCACAGTATCTGCAATATATCTCTAAATGGCTCAAGTTCACATACTATCGCTACAATTCATGTCGCTAGATGTACAAATTTCCCTTTAGATCGAAGTAAATATCTCTAGCGGGTAAGTAGCTACATTGGCAACACTGATCATTGTCACGGATTGGGAGCGAAAGGGATCTTGCTCCTACATCCAATACCGTCCATACACGCGCGCTAACAAGCACACTCCGAACAATGGCAAGGATAACAGAGTAGAGTTACGGCGGGGTCACACGGACGCTCTTTCCGGCAATTTCCGTTAAGGGGGGGGGGGGGGGGGGATGGGCTGGTTTTTGTGGCTCCCTTCTTCCTCGTCTTTAGCCCCATTGGTTTTGAGACTATAAACAGTTGGGTCAATTAGTTTGATGATTTTGACATCTTTCACCCCATTTCGTTGTCAGTTTTAAGACCTTTCGTGCCATTTAGGTGTCGATTTTATCCTGGCGAGCGATAGCGAGCCTGTCATTTTTAGAGGAAGCGGCCCTTGGCCGGGACATTTTTCTACCGAAAAATTTACAAATCTATCTTTAAGGAGGGTCTACGGGGTGTTTTTTAAGCTTGATAGAGGTCTAGCGAGGAAACTAAGAAATACAGGAATACATTAAGAAATACAGGAATACATTAAGGAATAAACCATAAAACCGGCCCATCTCCCCTTAAGGGGAGGTCTCCACTTGAGGGATTTTTTTCTTGACCCCTTTCTCCCTCATGGTTAGCCCCATTGCTTTTGAGATTTTAAGACGTTTGCCCCATTCTGTTAATTTTAAGACCTTTCGTGCAATTTAGGTGTCGATTTTATCCTGGCGAGCGATAGCGAGCCTGTAATTTAAGAGTAATCGGCCTTTGGCCGGGACATTTTTCTACCGAAAAATGTACAAATATATCTTGAAAGGGGGTCAAGGGGGTGACATTTTAAGATTCCTGGAGGAGTAGGAAACAAACTAGAAACCTCCCCTTAAACAATATTGTCTGGTGGTATGTTGAGGCTCGTTCACATTGTCATCGAAAACTAGACTCAAGTAAGTTTATGTTAGCTGGCTGACTTCTGATATAACTAAGATTTTGAGGATGCCAGACTAGAATTGCCCGTAAACATTGCCGGAAATAATCTCGTGTGACACCGTATATACACAGGGACAATGGTCAGAGGAAGGCGGTGTCCCCATTAATATTACCAACGCTGATGGTCGTATTGGATGGGTGTGTGTGTTACTCAGTTACTTGTTCGTCAAGGGGAATCCACGCAATGCGAGCTAAGCTCATTATTATCGCGCCTCCTTAACTGGGAATGTATTGTGTGAAATGCATGTTAAGTGTTTTATGTACTGTTGGAATGGCTGTGGATATGTGTGTAGTCTGTATTTAGCCAATTGGCGACATCGGAAACAAGGCTTAGGGTGGATCTGTATGGTACCATTCTCACTATAGACGGTACCGTCTCGCCCGAAGGCTTAGGTAGCCATCAGCTTAGGTGAACCATATGATACCCATCTCGCCTTGTACCATTTTTGCCAACCCCAGATGGGACGTCACAACGTCGTCCACTTATTCCAGGTACCTATTTACAGCTAGGTGAACTGAGGCTAACACATGAAAGGAGACAAGCCCAATTTGTCTCCGCCCGGCCGGGGATTGAACCCCCAACCCCTCGTGTGTGAGACGAGAGCTCTACCTACTAGGTGTGTGTGTGTGTGTGTGTGTGTGTGCAGTATGCCTGTGTGTGTGCGTGTGTGTACAGTATGTCTCTGAATGTGTGTGTGTGTGTGTGTGTGTGGATGTGTGTGTTGAGGGACCAGTTTCCAAAGTCATAGTATAAATGTAAATCTTTAAAACTTAAGAGAGAGAGAGAGAGAATTTGAACCAAATCGTTTCCCTCGACATCACATCAGAATAACCCAATTAGTGTTATGGTAAATGAGTTTGGAAGAGTGTGCGAAAAACGGAATTTTAAGGTAAATGCGGGGAAGAGTAAGGTTATGGTCTTCGAAAGGGGTGAAGTCACAGAGTGTGAGGTGAAGTTGAACGGTCAGGCAATGGAGATCGTCAGCTCTTTTAAGTATCTGGGCAGTGTGTTGAGTAAAGATGGGACTATGGATGAGGAAGTGCGGGAGAGGGTACAACAGGGGAAGAGGGTTGTAGGAACGTTGAAAGCAGTAACAAGAAATAGAGTGGTCAGTATGGAAGTGAAGAAGTCCTTGCATGACAGTGTGGTAATCCCGACACTAACTTACGGAAGCGAAGCATGGACATTCGTGGAGAGACTCAGACCAAGAGTGAGAGCGGTGGAAATGAGTTACTTGAGAAGTGCGTGCGGAGTTACATGGAGGGATAGACAGACGAATGAGGAAGTAAGAAGGAGGTGAGGTGTGGAGGTAGATGTGCTAGAAAGTGTGAAAAGGAACAACTTGAGATGGTTCGGCCATATGGAACTATGGGAAGCGAGAGAATGACTAAGAGGGTGTACGAGAGCGAGGTGGAAGGGCAGAGAGGGAGAGGTAGACCGAAGGAGAGGTGGAAGGATGGAGTGAGGAAGTATATGAATGAAGGCGGTGCTGGTAGGGAGGAGGGGCATCGACTGACTGGGGACAGAGGTGTATGGGGGCAGTTCGTTCGTTTATTTATTTTTTAATTAATTTTTTAATTAGTAATTAATTTATTCCTTTATTTCTTAGTTTCCTCGCTAGACCTCCATCAAGCTTAGAACACGTCTCCTAGACCCCCTTTCAAAATAATTGTGTACATTTGTCGGTAGAAAAATGTTCCGGCCGAAGGCCTATTCCTCTTAAAATTTCAGGCTCGCTATCGCTCGCCAGGAGAAAATCGACACCTAAATGGCATGAAAAGTCTTAAAATTGACAACGAAATGGGGCGAAAGGTGTTCAAATCGCCAAACTAGTGGAGCTTAACACGAGGGAGAAAGGGGACCATAAAAACGACCCATCTCCCCTTAAATTGCTATATTATACACTGTCAGTTAAGGGGAGGTTTCCACTTGAGAGACTTTTTTCTTGGACTTCTTTCTCCCTCATGGTTAGCCCCATTGCTTTTGAGATTTTAAGACGTTCGCCCCATTAGTTTGGCGATTTTAAGAACTTTCACCCCATTTATGTCACTTTTAAGACCTTTCGTGCCATTTAAGTGTCTATTTTTTCCTGGCGAGCGATAGCGAGCCTGTAATTTAAGAGGAACCGGCCTTTGGCCGGGAAATTTTTCTACCGAAAAATGTACAAATTTATATTGAAAGGGGGTCTAGGGGGTTTAATTTCAAGCTTGATGGAAGTCTAGGAAACACACTAAAAACCTCCCCTTAAGAGAGTCGGTGCAAGATCTGAAAATGGCAGATACTTCATTGTCCAGTTAATTGAGATCGACTTTTTGGCTCTGCAGTGAACCGAGTTGTGTATAATGCAATCCTGGGCAACAAGGAGGGGGAGGGGGGGGAGGGGGGTACAGAGGCGGGCAAATACTTGGCTTCAGGGCTTCCACCTGTTTGTGGCGGGAGAGACATAAACGTGTGGAAACCGGAACTGGAGTACGAGAGCATCGAAATAACAGATACATTGCAGCTACTATTAGACGATTTTATTCAGCCTCCCAACAATTACCAGGCTTTGAATTATCTCACCAATTTTTACGACCATAGATCCTTCTTAAACTGCACACAATCGTCTAAATATAGCCAGAAACAAAAATTAAGAAGACACCTCGGCACAGAAGGGGTTAACAAGATGGTCCAGGTAAAGAAGGGGTTACAAGGAGGTATTTTTTGTAATTAAAGTATTATAATTAAGTAACGCCCCGTTCTTAACAATAATTAAGTAACGCCCCGTTCTTAACATTAATCATCAATTACAAACCCAAAATGCACTTCAATAAACTCATGAAAGCATAATAGGTCCTCCCGGGATTCCAACTCGGGACACCACATCCAGAACAAGGACAAGTACAGAGTGTAGTATAAGAGCTTTGTAGGCTCCAAATTAAGGGGAGGCTGGCCGTTTGTTTGGTCTATTAATTAATTTATTCATATATATTTTTTAATTTCCTCCCTAGACCTCCATCAAGCCTAGAAAAACATCCCTCTAGACCCACCTTCAAAATAAGTTTGTACATTTTTCGGTAGAAAATGTTCCGGCCGAAGGCCGGTTCCTCTTAAAATTGCAGGCTCGCTATCGCTCACCAGGAAATAATCGACACCTAAATGGCACGAAAGGTCTTAAAATTGACAACGAAATGGGGCGAAAGGTGTTAAAATCGCCAAACTAATAGGCCGAACGTCTTATAATCTCAACACTAGTGGCACTAAATATTAGGGAGAAGGGGGTCCAGAAAAACGGTCTGTCTCCCCTTAACTAAGAACATAATCCTGCAACGCACACATAAAGGCAAACACGCCAACAATACCAGCCACCCTGTCATGGTTACTGATAGGAGTCAACAACATGTGTATCACGACCCTGCTAACACATACACACACACAGATACACACACATACACACACCACACATACACACACCGAGAGAGTGAGAGAGAGAGCGAGAGAGAGATATTAAGATTAGAGGATAAGCCGTAAACGATGAGTGCAAAATGGGGTCGATGGGTACTGTGTGTGTGTGTATTTGTATGTATGTGTGTGTGTGTGTGTGTGTGTGTGTGTGTGAGAGAGAGAGAGAGAGAGAGAATAGACAGCATCATTACTGGCGTTCTATCCCCTCATCCAACATAATAGGAAGCGTAGTAAAGCAACAATGCAGGCACACAAAGAGGAAGATTACATGCACCTACAATGCTTACACACACACACACACACACACACACACACAATAATCACAAACCCATAATAGTAGTTGTTATTAAGGGGAGGTATTTAGTTTGTTCCCTAGACCTCCATCAAGCTTAAAATTACACCCCCTTGAGTCCCTTTCAAGATAAATGTGTACATTTTTCGGTAGAAAAATTTCCCGGCCGAAGGCCGCTTCCTCTTAAATTGCAGGCTCGCTATCGCTCGCCAGGATAAAATTGACACCTGAATGGCACGAAAGGTCTTAATATGGGGTGAAAGTTCTTTAAATAGCTAAACTAATAGGGCAAACGTTTTATAATATCAAAAGCAATGGGGCTAAACATGAGGGAGAAAGGGGTCAAGAAAAAAATCCCTCAAGTGGAGATCTCCCCTTAATGAGTAGAACTTGTCAAAATTTGGTTTTCTTATGCTAGCCGCGAGACTGAGAGAGTCCAAAAACAAACATATATATACTGTAAATATATACCGGTATGTATATATATATATGTATATATATATATGTATATATATATGTATATAAATAAAAGAGAGAGAGAGAGAGAGACAGGTACGTGAACTAAATGGGTTGTGTGATACTGGACTGAAACTGGTATTGAGAGAGAGAGAGAGAGAGAGAGAGAGAGAGAGAGAGAGAGAGAGAGAGAGAGTGTGTTAATGTATACGACCCATTGTAATTCTCTTGGTGTGCAAATACTGGTGAGTGAGCATGTTAGTGTTATTAAACGTACGTACGTGTGTGTGTGTGTGTGTGTGTGTTTGCATGTGTGGTTCTGTTATTACCTTTAACGCCACTATATGTAGATGTTGGTGTATTGGTTTTCTATATATATGGAATACTACACAGTCTCTACAGTTTTTTTAAGGGGAGGTTTTTAGTGTGTTTCCTAGACTTCCATCAAGCTTGAAATTGCACCCCCTTGACCCCCTTTCAAGATAAATTTGTAAATTTTTCGGGAGAAAAATGTCTCGGCCGGAGGCCGGTTCCTCTTATATTACAGGCTCGCTATCGCTCGCCAGGAAAAAATCAACACGTAAATTGCACGAAAGGTCTTAAAAGTGACATAAATGGGGCGAACGTTCATAAAATCGCCTAACTAATGGGGCGAACGTCTTAAAATCTCAAAAGCAATGAGGCTAAACATGAGGGAGAAAGGGGTAATTCAAAAAAATCCTCAAGTGGAAATCTCCCCTTAAATTACGTTATAAATTTCCGGACATAAATTTCCATGTATGGCGAAATGGTGAATGCACCTGAGCGTTATGCGTTATGCATACACATATATATTTAATTACAGATTATGGCCGTATGATTAAAGGAATCCTCTTTATTTAGTGATGAATAAATTATAGTAATGCTTTACCTTTATATAATATTAAGGGGAGGTTTCTAGTTTGTTTCCTACTCCTCCAGCAATCTTAAAATTTCACCCCCTTGACCCCCGGGACATTTTTCGGTAGAAAAATGTCCCCCGATTACTCTTAAATTACAGGCTCGCTATCGCTCGCCAGGATATAATCAACACCTGAATGGCACGAAAGGTCTTAAAATTGACATAATGGGGTCGGAAATTCTTAAAATCACCAAACTAATGGGGTAAACGTCTTAAAATCTCAAAAGCAATGGGGGCTAGACATGAGGGAGAAAGGGGTCAAGCAAAAAGTCCCTCAAGTGGATAATTATCTCTCCTCTTAACTACTACCAACTCTCCATGGCGTCCAACTAGTTCATGCATAATAATGTATACATGGGATCACGTGCATGCATTATACATGGGATCACGTGCATGCATTATACATGGGATCACGTGCATGCATTATACATGGGATCACGTGCATGCATTATACATGGGATCACGTGCATGCATTATACATGGGATCACGTGCATGCATTATACATGAGCTCACGTGCATGCATTATACATGGGATCACGTGCATGCATTATACATGGGATCACGTGCATGCATTATACATGGGCTCACGTGCATGCAGTATACATGGGATCACGTGCATGCATTATACATGGGATCACGTGCATGCATTATACATGGGATCACGTGCATGCATTATACATGGGATCACGTGCATGCATTATACATGGGATCACGTGCATGCATTATACATGGGCTCACGTGCATGCATTATACATGGGCTCACGTGCATGCATTATACATGGGATCACGTGTATGCATTATACATGGGATCACGTGCATGCATTATACATGGGATCACGTGCATGCATTATACATGGGATCACGTGCATGCATTATACATGGGATCACGTGCATGCATTATACATGGGATCACGTGTAAAACATTAAAGGGTTGCTGCGTGATAAAGGTACGAGTTATTTTAAGGGGAGATTTCCACTTGAGGGATTTTTTTCTTGACCCCCTTTCTCCCTCATGTTTAGCCCCATTGCTTTTGAGATTTTAAGACGTTCGCCCCATTAGTTTGGCGATTTTAAGAACTTTCACCCAATTTATGTCACTTTTAAGACCTTTCGTCCCATTTAGGTCTCATTTTTTTCCTGGCGAGCGAGAGCGAGCCTGCAATTTAAGAGGAATCGGCCTTCACATTTTTCTACCGAAAAATGTACAAATTTATCTTGAAAGGGGGTCAAGGGGGTGTAATTTCAAGCTTGAGGGAAGTCTAGGAAACACACTAGAAACCTCCCCTTAACAAAATGGGTGTCGTCTATAAATAAGTCTTAATGTACGAAGCCGTTATTTTGTTTTTTGGTCTAATGCTGGTTGTCAATATATGAATTTGAAGAGATTTTGGCGAGCCGGAGAACAGATTTGGCTTGATTCCGGACGCGGGAGACATATTATAAAAGTACGGGATTCTTGAGTTTTAAGGGGAGGTTTCTAGTTTGTTCCCTAGACCTCCAGCAAGCTTAAAATTACACCCCCTTGAGTCCCTTTCAAGATTAATTTGTACATTGTTCGGTAGAAAAATGTCCCGGCCGATGGCTGTTTCCTCTTAAGTTACAGGCTCGCTATCGCTCGCCAGGATAAAATCGACACCTGAATGGCACGCAAGGTCTTAAAATGGGGTGAAAGTTCTTAAAATCGCCAAACTAACGGGGCGAACGTTTTATAATATCAAAAGCAATGGGGCTAAACATGAGGGAGAAAGGGGTCAAGAAAAAAGTCCCTTAAGTGGAAATCTCCCCTTAATACTAAGCTTATGAGTTGTAATCCTCGTAATGTTATAATTCTGGGTGCCCCTGTACTGGGTTTTGGAGTGTCGTGTTTCCACCTCGGATATAACGAGAGTTGTTATGAGCAACCAACACGCTCACAGGGAATCTACACACGCAACTTACACACGTACATGATCCACCACACACATATACGCACACGCATTCACACACATACACATACACACACAATATATGAACAAGATGTACTCCAACGCACACACACACACACACCACACACACACACACACACACACACACACACACACACAAACGTCGCCGGTACAGAAGGGGTTAAGGGGAGATTTCCACTTGAGGGACTTTTTACTTGACCCCTTTCTCCCTCATGTCTATCCCCATTGCTTTTGAGATTTTAAGACGTTTGCCCCATTAGTTTGGTGATTTTTAAGAATTTTCGCCCCATTCTATCAATTTTAAGACCTTTCGTGCCATTTAGGTGTCGATTTTATCCTGGCGAGCGATAGCGAGCCTGTAATTTAAGAGTAATCGGCCTTCGGCCGGGACATTTTTCTACCGAAAAATGTACAAATTTATCTTGAAAGGGGGTCAAGGGGGTGAAATTTTAAGATTGCTGGAGGAGTAGGAAACAAACTAGAAACCTCCCCTTAAGGGAAGGAGCAAGTGAAACGAAAGAGAAGGAACAAGTTTTTAGGAAAGTGAGACACAAATTAAAGGCGGAATAAAGAGGATAATACTATTTTATGTAAAGGACGAAAGGAACACACACACACACACACTGACAGTTGAGCCTTTTCCTGCCAGACTATGATATATTAGCCATAATTTACGTTTGCCTTTTATTTTTTTAACTAACTCTCCATTTGGTAACTGTTCCTAATATGTTATGTTCGATACATGGTATTAAAATAGTATTCATGCACTTAAGGGGAGGTTTTTAGTTGATTCCCTAGACTTCCATCAAGCTTAAAATGACTCCCCCTTGACCCCCTTTCAAGATAAATTTGTACATTTTCGGTAGAAAAATGTCCCGGCCGAAGGCCGGTTCCCCTTAAATTACAGGCTCGCTATCGCTCGCCAGGAAAAAAATCGACACCTAAATGGCACGAATGGTCTTAAAATTGACAGAAATGGGGCGAGGGTTCTTAAAATCGCCAAACTAATGGGGGAAGCGTCTTTAAATCTCACAAGCAATGGGGCTAAACATGAGGGAGAAAGAGGTTCAGAAAAAAATCCTCCAGGTGGAAATCTCCCCTTAACCTTTAACTGTCATGATGGTGTAATGGTTGTAGTGTTAATGTGTGTAGTGGTAACCCAGGTTCGAATCCCGGGAGGATCACATGCTTTTATTAATTCCATTGGGAGGTGTTTGGTGGTGGGAGTGAAATGGATAAATTAGCATATTCATCCCTTTTCCCAGCCTCATAGTCACTATATTCTGCTGTTTCCAGATCTGTGCTGTTCTTCGGTGCTGTTCTGTGCTGTTCTTCTGTGCTGTTCTTCGGTGCTGTTCTGTGCTGTTACCCTGAGAGACCAGATATGGAGAGACGTTAACGGGAAAGCGGGTAAGTCGGAGAGTGATTTTCTTAATATGCATTTTAGTAACAGAACGCCTTTTTTCGGATAGCCGTTCCTGTGCTTAACTTCAAGAACTCAAATACTTGAGTACAAATGTCTTGACAATGATAATGCAAAGGATTGTATAGACAAATTATATATATATATATATAGAGCATAGAAGCAACTGAGGAGAGGGTAAATGGAAGGGAAGCAAATTTATAATCTACAAGCACTAGTAGGAAGAAAGGGAAGCATAAGAGGAAAATAACTCTAAAAGGTAGAAGTGAAAGAGGAACGTACGTATACAGTACATATTTTAAGGGGAGATCTCCACTTGAGGGATTTTTGTCTTGACCCCTTTCTCCCTCATGTTTAGCCCCATTGCTTTTGATATTATAAAACGTTTGCCCCATTAGTTTAGCGATTTTAAGAACTTTCACCCCATATTAAGACCTTTCGTGCAATTCAGGTGTCGATTTTATCCTGGCGAGCGATAGCGAGCCTGTAATTTACGGGGAACCGGCCTTAGGCCGGGAAATTTTTCTACCGAAAAATGTACACATTTATCTTGAAAAAGGGGTCAAGGGGGAGTAATTTTAAGCTTGATGGAAGTCTAGGGAATCAACTAAAAACCTCCCCTTAAGGGGAGGATTTTAGTTTGTTCCCTAGACTTTCATCAATCTTAAAATTGCACTCCCTAGACCCCCTTTCAAGATAAATGTGTACATTTTTCGGTAGAAAAATGTCCAGGCCGAAGGCCGATTCCTCTTAAATTACAGGCTCGCTATCGCTCGCCAGGAAAACATCGACACCTAAATGGCACGAAAGATCTTAAAATTAACATAAATTGGGCCAACGTTCTTGAAATCGCCAAACTAATGGGGCAAACATCTTAAAAACTCAAACGCAATGGGGCTAAACATGAAGTAGAAAGAGGTCAAGAAAAAATTCCCTCAAGTGGAAACCTCCCCTTAAGGACCAATTTACAGTGCATAACCAGACATCACGTACATAAAACTAATAAAGGCCTACAAGTGAACAACAGAAAAATTACAACTAGGCTATAATGAAACAGAGGTGACTACAAAACAGATACACTTTTGTAGAGGAAAACGAGAACATTAGGGGAAACTAAAACAAACGCAGCATAGAGGGTGGGCTGGGTATAGAAAGCCTTGATGATACCGTACATGAAAGAAAGATACACAGAGAGTCAAAGATACACAGAGAGTCAAAGATACACAGAGAGTCAAAGATACACAGAGAGTCAAAGATACACAGAGTCAAAGATACACAGAGAGTCAAAGATACACAGAGAGTCAAAGATACACAGAGAGTCAAAGATACACGGAGAGTCAAAGATACACAGAGAGTCAAAGATACACAGAGTCAAAGATACACAGAGAGTCAAAGATACACAGAGAGTCAAAGATACACAGAGAGTCAAAGATACACAGAGAGTCAAAGATACACAGAGAGTCAAAGTGAAATGTTGAATGAAAACAAGGCACCGACTATTTTTAACCCCTCTAGTACCGGTGATGTCTGTTTTGTGTTATTTTAGATAGATTTAGACACATTTTATGCAGCTTAGTGAAAGGGATCGACCCGCTTTTTTTCTGCACGGATAGTAGCCATTCGACCTCATTTAGCCTACTGTCTTAAAACGTTTATCCTCAACTTGGTGTCAATAAACCTGGCGAGCGATAGCAAGCTAGCATATTTTGGATTATGTTTTAGACAATTGACTTAATTTGTACATTTTTCGGTAGAAAAATGTCTCCGGCGAAGCCGAATTTCTCATACAATGATGGATAGCTGTCGCTCGCCAGGAAAAAAATCAATACCTGAATGGGGAGAAGCGTCTTAAAACAGTAGGCTGAATGGGGCCGAATGGATAAAACCCAAAGAGAAAAAGCAGGTCGGTCCCCTTAAGAACGATCTTTGGGAGCGAAAATGGATACATGAGAGACTTGGAAGATTTTAGGTCCTTCTTAAACTGAATATAATATCTAATAGTTACCAGAACAATATATAGGGTGTCGCCTTATATGTAAACAGTGGACTTAAGGGGGGTCACCAGCTTTTTTCTATCTTTCTCTCCTTTTCTCTCTTTCCCTGGCATGTATCCATTCGGCCCCATTCAGCCAACTGTTTTAAGACGTTTATCCCCATCCAGGTGTCGATATCTTCCTGGCGAGCGAAAGCGAGCCAGCATTGTATGGAGAAACCCGGCTTCGCCGGACACTTTTTCCATCGAAAAATGTACAAATTTAGCTTGCTGTCAAAACAAAAATATATAGCCTATATGCTGGCTCGCTACCGCTCGTCAGGAAAATATTGACACCTGGATGAGGGTAAACGTCTTAAAACAGTAGGCTGAATGGGACCGAATGGATATAAGCCAAAGAGAGAGGGAGAGATAGAGAAAAAAAGCGAGGTGGGTTCCCTTAATGCATATCAAATGTATACAACACGTGCTAATGCTGTCGAACTCTTGTTTGTACCGTACACATTATTTTATAAACAACCTCGTTCAGTACCAATGTTGCTTTCAGATCACCAAACCAAAATGAAGAAACTTACGTAATGTTGTTGTTGTTGTTCCCCAAGCTGACGTAATTATGCGTATTCTTAGAGATAAATTAAGCTTTTATAATACGTCACTGGAATCTACCTCACATTGAATATATTATATTCGCTCTGTCAGTTGTCTAAAGATATTTCAACACTACCTTACATTATTTGTGAAGATTAACAGCGAACCTCATTTTAGTAATTACTATCAAACATGCAAGCATAAAGTTATGCTTTGATATATTTATTATGCCTTTGACAAATAGAGATTGTTAAACCAATGCAATTTCATGAAAATGTGTTTGCGTTCGTGTTCAACTTCATTCCATTTTAAAGCCAATTTGCCCCTGTGTGCCATATTCTAGTTATCATTGATGTAGAAGCAGTAAATGCGAAGAGGAATGCCGAAAGAGTGTAGAAATATGTCAAGACGGTTTATGGAAGGAGCGAAAGTGACTTACATGGTAAGGTAGAGCACTATATTTGTGATGAAAGACATACCGAGAGAATGTGGAAGTATGTCTAGACGAGAGCGAGGTGGAAGGACAGAGAGGAAGAGGTAGACCGAAGGAGAGGTGGAAGGATGGAGTGAGGAAGTATAATCCTTGCATTATTCTACAGATATTTTCACAGCAATTGTTCCGAGGAACTTGCTTCAATTGTGCCGCCTCTCTACATCTTTCCCCGTAGAACTAGGGCAGCTGAGAGCGCCCATGAATTTACACTTTCTCCTTCACAATGCAGAACTTCTGCTTACCAGAATTAATTTATCCCCAGAGCTACTACTCTTTGGAATTCACTTCCCTCGAATTGCTTTCCACAAACTTACAATCTACAAATGTTTAAATCCAGTTGTTACAAACATTTTATGAATGGAGGATGCCTTTAGGCACATGGACCTTTTTGTTTTATCTGTGTTTTTCCTTCCTCCGTTCATTGTCTCTTAAAAAAAAAAAAAAAAAAAAAATATGAATGAAGGCGGTGCTGGTTGGGAGGAGGGGCGTCGACTGACTGGGGACAGAGTTGCATGGGGGCGGTTCGTTCGTGGCCACCCTTTCGGGGATCACGGCGTCAGGCAATAGATAGCTAGATAGATAGATAGATGTCTAGACGGTGTATGGAATGAGCGAAAGTGGCCTGAATGTTAAAGTAGAACACTGTAGACATGATGAAAGGCCCACGTTCAAAAGGGGAGCTGAATGGAGGTAACTCAAGCAAAGTGCACTGACAAAGGGTTCAATTAAAATGTAAAACTTGCAAACTAAACAAACCAAAATTGGGACAAGGACAATATAAAGTCAAATTAAATGATCAAAATCGCTGTGGAAACAACGCTTACTAAAATGAAATCTATGAAATAAAAGAACACAATCCACCAAAAGAGAAAGATTGTACGCTGCAAAAAAATCGATTAAAATCTATGTAGTGAACTGTAGCAAACTGACGTGTACACTGATAAACGTCTTAAAACAGTTGGCTGAATGGGGCCGAATGGATACAAGCCAGAGAAAGAGAGAAAATGAGAGAAAGGTAAAACATTATAGCCCACATACTGCTATCAATCTAAACTGACAACACATTATTGGGCATCAGGCTTCTTCTGGAAACACATGTGATTATATCTGTACATTTATCACGTAGAGAATGCCAAAACAGTATAGGCATATGAGATGAATTCCCATTAATGTATTTAAAATGTCTACCAGCGTTGATAACGTCCGTGTACTTCACAATTCCTACGTCGTTGCCAGAATTGTTAAAAATCAGTTCAGCCTCCAGACATATTTAGCTGTTTTTCGATAATTACAGATATTTTACTTAAGCTAATTATAGACACAATGCACACTTTTTTCACAAATAGCACGTATACATTTCCTAATCTGAAATGTATGACTAACCCAAAGTAATCTGTCTGGCAAAGATGTCAAGCTGTTTCGCCATATAATACCATTGTTGTGCACGAAGTAAATATAACAAATACATTAAATCATGATACAGAAATTTGGATGATCGGTGGGGTCATTCACCGTCTCATGCTGATAATTACGACAGTTTTATGCACGCGCCTCAAAGGAATACCTCGCTGTATTCTTCATTTGTAACTAGCACACCAAGCGTTACAAGTGAGTGGAATATGTATGTTCCTGTCGCCCTGTGCTGAGGACTGGTGGAATATGTGCTGAGGACTGGTGGAATATGTGCTGGGGACTGGTGGAATATGTGCTGGGGACTGGTGGAATATGTGCTGAGGATTGGTGGAATATGTGCTGAGGACTGGTGGAATATGTGCTGAGGGCTGGTGGAATATGTGCTGAGGACTGGTGGAATATGTGCTGAGGACTGGTGGAATATGTGCTGAGGACTGGTGGAATATGTGCTGAGGGCTGGTGGAATATGTGCTGAGGACTGGTGGAATATGTGCTGAGGACTGGTAGAATATGTGCTGAGGCCTGGTGGAATATGTGCTGAGGACTGGTAGAATATGTGCTGAGGACTGGTGGAATATGTGCTGAGGACTGGTGGAATATGTGCTGAGGACTGGTGGAATATGTGCTGAGGACTGGTGGAATATGTGCTGAGGATTGGTGGAATATGTGCTGAGGACTGGTGGAATATGTGCTGAGGACTGGTAGAATATGTGCTGAGGACTGGTGGAATATGTGCTGAGGACTGGTGGAATATGTGCTGAGGACTGGTGGAATATGTGCTGAGGACTGGTGGAATATGTGCTGAGGACTGGTGGAATATGTGCTGAGGACTGGTGGAATATGTGCTGAGGGCTGGTGGAATATGTGCTGAGGACTGGTGGAATATGTGCTGAGGACTGGTGGAATATGTGCTGAGGACTGGTGGAATATGTGCTGAGGACTGGTGGAATATGTGCTGAGGACTGGTGGAATATGAGCTGAGGACTGGTGGAATATGTGCTGAGGACTGGTGGAATATGTGCTGAGGACTGGTGTAATATGAGCTGAGGACTGGTGGAATATGTGCTGAGGGCTGGTGGAATATGTGCTGAGGACTGGTGTAATATGAGCTGAGGACTGGTGGAATATGTGCTGAGGGCTGGTGGAATATGTATGTTCCTGTCGCGCTGTTCTGAGGACTGGTGGAATAATTATGCAACATTCTCCCTGGCACTTGATCCACGCCAGCATGTTTCGGTCCTCTTTGTAAGGGGACAGTGGCTGTTTGTTTGGTTTATTAATTCATGTATTCATTATTTTTTTAGTTTCCTCCCTAGATCCCCATCAAGCTTAGAAAAAGAAAACAAAAATAGACCCCCCCCCCCCCCTTCAAGATAGATTTGTACCTTTTTCGGTAGAAAAATGTCCCGGCCAAAGGCCGATTCTTCCTAAAATTGCAGGCTCGCTATCGCTCTCCAGGAAAATATTGACACCTAAATGGCACGAAGGGTCCTAATATTGACAAAGAAATTGGGTGAAAGGTCATAAAATCCCCAAACTAATGGAACCAACGTCTTAAAATCTCAAAAACTAGTGGGGCTATAAGCATTAGGGAGAAGGGGGTCCAGAAAAACGGTCTGACTTTAAATATTGGTCTGTTCAGTATGCCATCACCGGGAGGCTTGATGCAGGCAAAGAAGTGGGTTTGTTTGGCTGTGTGGGATAAATAGATAGACATAGATCTGACATGTTGTTGTTGTTGTTGTTGTTCCTCAAGCTGCCTGGCCGAACAGCCCCAAGGCCCCGAATAAGGCCAAGGCCATAATCGAGCGCCCCCAAAGAACCCTCCCTGCCGACCACAATAAAGCCTGGGTGACCGAAGCCACTCCATGGCGGGGAGCTAAGGAGGGTGCGGAAACGCCCGGGAAACCAAAGCCCCACCCAGGGCCCTGTGCCCCTCAGCAATTATGAAGAGAAAGTTGAGGGGCAAAGGAAGAATAGATCTGACATGTATCTGACTTAAGCCGCTGTCACACGAGCGCTTTTTCCGTCAATTTTTCCAGGAGCAAGTTTTTTCTCGTATTATTTCGAGACATTTTCGCACTGGTATCGGTAACTAGACTGAAGGTAGATTATGTTAGGCGGCTGAATTCTGATAAAGTGTTATTTTGTAAGCTTTCAGACCATAATTGCCCGTAAAAATTGCTAGAAAAAAAGCTCGTGTGACTCCGGCTTAAGAGGAGGTATTTAGTGTGTTCCCTAGACCTCCATCAAGCTTAAAATTACACCCCCTTGAGTCCCTTTCAAGATAAATTTGTACATTTTTCGGTAGAAAAATTTCCCGGCCAAAGGCCGGTTCCTCTTAAATCACAGGCTCGCTATCGCTCGCCAGGATAAAATCGACACCTGAATGGCACGAAAGGTCTTATTATGGGGTGAAAGTTCTTAAAATCGCTAAACTAATGGGGCGAACGTTTTATAATATCAAAAGCAATGGGGCTAAACATGAGGGAGAAAGGGGTCAAGAAAAAAATCCCTCCAGTGAAGATCTCCCCTTAAGCCGTTGTCACACGAGAGCTTTTTCCGTCAATTGTCCATGAGCTAGTTTTTTCTCGTATTATTTCAGGACTTTTTCGCACTGGTATGGGAAACTAGACTGAAGGTAGATTATGTTAGGCGGTTCAATTTAGATAAAGTGTAATTTGTTAAGCTTCCAGACCATAATTGCCCGTAAAAATTGCTCGAAAAAGCGCTTGTGTGACTCAGGCTTTTATACTTCACTTGAGATTGTTGTTGTTGTTGCTGTTCCCCAGACTGTCTGGCCAAACAGCCCCAAGGTCCCGAGCGAGGCCAAGGCCATAACCGAGCGCCCCCACAAAACCCTCCCTGCTTACCACTAATAAAGCCCGGGTGACCGAAGCCACTCCAAGGCGGGGAGCTGAGAAGGGCGCGAAAACGCCCGGGAAATCCAAGCCCCACCCAAGGCCCTGTGCCCCTCAGCAATTAGAAGAGAAAGTTGAGGGGCAAAGGAGAAATGTGATGCTTTGGCTCCCAATCTGCCAACCTCTGGGTTGGCAGAAGGGAGGTTAATCCACAGAAGAGACACCGCCACTTGAGATCAAGCAAATATATAAGTAAAAGGAACAGTTAGAGTAAGCTATGGGTATGGCAGAGAACGCTCAACTCTCACTCTCATAGACCAGCCCATCACTACATGACTAGAACCCAATCCTCTCATCATCAGCTAGGAAAGGACCTAGAAAGCCGCCTTTGGCGGGGGGATAGCTCCCCTATTTCAACTCCTTTCGGGGTTGGGCACCCGCCCACTTCACATGAGGTTCTCTCTCCCTGCATTGTTTTCTTGCTTCTCTAACAAGCCTTTGTATTACTTTTTCTTCCCTGTCACTTCACCTCAGTATAACTTGTCCCTAACTTCCTTCAGACTCCCCTCCAAACTTCCCTTCCATCCCTAACACCCAACTCCCCGCATACCTTTGTATCCCCTTCTCCACTGTATTCACCTCAGTATAAAAAAAAAATTAAGAAGCCCTACAAATTCCCTTCCACCATAACACCCAACTCCCGCATTACCTTAAAAAAAAAAAAAAAAAAAAAAAAAATTGTAAAAAAAAAACCCCTTCAGTAATTATGTGGGGTTATCTTTGTCTTTATTTCAGCTGCATTTAGACGATTTTATGAAGCTTGGGAAGGATATACAGTATCTAAAAGGATGTATTTTATGAAGCTTGGGAAGGATATACAGTATCTAAAAGGATGTATTAGTCTGTAGCCTTTTAATTGGTAGACGTCCTTCAAAAAATGAATACATTCATATGTTTTCACCAACCCACCAATTAACTTACACATTTACCTAATTAATGAAATCAGCGAAACTATTGAATACAGGTGGTATATACTCCAAGGACTCGAACCTAGGATACTCACAACTAATCTAATAGTTGGCAAAATATAATACAAAGGATGTCACCGGTATTGAATGGGTTAAACGTCTTTAGTATATTTACATTTAAGGGGCCCACCTCGTTTTGTTCTCTCTTTCTCACTCTCCCTCTCTGGGTTGTATCCATTCGGCCCCTTTCAGCCTACTGCTTTAAGACGTTTACCCCCATCCAGGTGTCAATATTTTCGGTAGCGAGCCAGCATATATATATATATTTTTTTTTACAGCAAGCTATATTTGTACATTTTTCGATAGAAAAAAAATTCCGGCGAAGCCGGATTTCTCCATACAATGCTGGCTCGCTATCGCTCGCTAGGAAGAAATCGACACCTAAATGGGGATAAACTTCTTCAAACAGTTGGCTGAATGGGACCGAATGGATACAAGCCACAGAAAGAGAGAAAAGGAGAAAAAAAATGGCAGGTCACCCCCCTTAATACCTTTAATACATGGTGACTTCGTTCTTCCTATTCTGTTGGCGTTCATTAGACGATTTTGTAAACGTTAGGATGAGCCTGTGTGTCGTAGGATTTATAGAGATCATTTTTACCTTCTCGATTTCCCATTATTCCCTACCATCCTATGCTCTCAAAATATGCCAATGGATAAACGCCATTATATACTGAAGACATTAAGGGGAGGTTTTTAGTGTGTTTCCTAGACTTCCATCAAGCTTGAAATTACACCCCCTTGACCCCTTTTCAAGATAAATTTGTACATTTTTCGGTAGAAAAATGTTCCGGCCGAAGGCCGGTTCCTCTTAAATTACAGGCTCGCTATCGCTCGCCATGAAAAAATCGACACCTTAAAGGGACGAAAGGTCTTAAAAGTGACATCAATGGGGTGAACCTTCTTAAAATCGCCAAACTAATGGGGCAAACATCTTAAAATCTCAAAAGCAATGGGGCTAGACATGAGAGAGAAAGGGGTCCAGGAAAAAGTCCCTCAAGTGGATATCTCCCCTTAACCCTTTCGAGGTACAATTACGCATATATTTTCTGTTTTCTGGCTAATAATAGACGATTGTATTTATATTGGGTAGGGTAATTGGAAGTCAAGGGTTAATTGAGAAAGTCTTTATACCCTTTAATTTCCTCAGATCCTTCCTAAACTGCATACAATCGTTTATTAATAGCCAGACTAAGATGTCAAAGTAAGTCATTATCTTGAAAGGGTTAGGAAGTAGTTCCAGAAGAAGAAAAAAACGTAAATTCCTCCAATACGATCAGATTTGCTTTTATTTTTATTTTTGTTTTGCTGGAAGTTAGAAGTTGTTATTGAGCTTATAAAGGATCTCCCGAATAAAAGGTTAACACATATATCAACTTCCATTGTTAACACACGCAAGTTGCATAAAATGGTATGCTGGAAATGGTATGCTGGAAATGGTATACTGGAAATGGTATGCTGGAAATGGTATACTGGAAATGGTATACTGGAAATGGTATGCTGGAAATGGTATGCTGGAAATGGTATGCTGGAAATGGTATACTGGAAATGGTATGCTGGAAATGGTATGCTGGAAATGGTATGCTGGAAATGGTATGCTGGAAATGGTATGCTGGAAATGGTATGCTGGAAATGGTATACTGGAAATGGTATACTGGAAATGGTATACTGGAAATGGTATACTGGAAATGGTATGCTGGAAATGGTATGCTGGAAATGGTATACTAGAAATGGTATGCTGGAAATGGTATACTGGAAATGGTATACTGGAAATGGTATACTGGAAATGGTATACTGGAAATGGTATGCTGGAAATGGTATGCTGGAAATGGTATGCTGGAAATGGTATGCTGGAAATGGTATGCTGGAAATGGTATACTAGAAATGGTATGCTGGAAATGGTATGCTGGAAATGGTATGCTGGAAATGGTATACTGGAAATGGTATGCTGGAAATGGTATACTGGAAATGGTATGCTGGAAATGGTATGCTGGAAATGGTATGCTGGAAATGGTATACTGGAAATGGTATGCTGGAAATGGTATGCTGGAAATGGTATGCTGGAAATGGTATGCTGGAAATGGTATGCTGGAAATGGTATGCTGGAAATGGTATACTGGAAATGGTATGCTGGAAATGGTATACTAGAAATGGTATGCTGGAAATGGTATACTGGAAATGGTATACTGGAAATGGTATACTGGAAATGGTATACTGGAAATGGTATGCTGGAAATGGTATGCTGGAAATGGTATGCTGGAAATGGTATACTGGAAATGGTATGCTGGAAATGGTATACTGGAAATGGTATACTGGAAATGGTATGCTGGAAATGGTATACTGGAAATGGTATGCTGGAAATGGTATGCTGGAAATGGTATACTGGAAATGGTATACTGGAAATGGTATGCTGGAAATGGTATACTGGAAATGGTATGCTGGAAATGGTATGCTGGAAATGGTATGCTGGAAATGGTATACTGGAATGGTATGCTGGAAATGGTATGCTGGAAATGGTATACTGGAAATGGTATGCTGGAAATGGTATGCTGGAAATGGTATGCTGGAAATGGTATACTGGAAATGGTATGCTGGAAATGGTATGCTGGAAATGGTATGCTGGAAATGGTATGCTGGAAATGGTATGCTGGAAATGGTATGCTGGAAATGGTATGCTGGAAATGGTATACTGGAAATGGTATACTGGAAATGGTATACTGGAAATGGTATGCTGGAAATGGTATGCTGGAAATGGTATGCTGGAAATGGTATACTAGAAATGGTATGCTGGAAATGGTATACTGGAAATGGTATACTGGAAATGGTATACTGGAAATGGTATACTGGAAATGGTATGCTGGAAATGGTATGCTGGAAATGGTATGCTGGAAATGGTATGCTGGAAATGGTATGCTGGAAATGGTATACTAGAAATGGTATGCTGGAAATGGTATGCTGGAAATGGTATGCTGGAAATGGTATACTGGAAATGGTATGCTGGAAATGGTATACTGGAAATGGTATGCTGGAAATGGTATGCTGGAAATGGTATGCTGGAAATGGTATACTGGAAATGGTATGCTGGAAATGGTATGCTGGAAATGGTATGCTGGAAATGGTATGCTGGAAATTGTATGCTGGAAATGGTATGCTGAAAATGGTATACTGGAAATGGTATGCTGGAAATGGTATACTAGAAATGGTATGCTGGAAATGGTATACTGGAAATGGTATACTGGAAATGGTATACTGGAAATGGTATACTGGAAATGGTATGCTGGAAATGGTATGCTGGAAATGGTATGCTGGAAATGGTATACTGGAAATGGTATGCTGGAAATGGTATACTGGAAATGGTATACTGGAAATGGTATGCTGGAAATGGTATACTGGAAATGGTATGCTGGAAATGGTATGCTGGAAATGGTATACTGGAAATGGTATACTGGAAATGGTATACTGGAAATGGTATGCTGGAAATGGTATGCTGGAAATGGTATACTGGAAATGGTATGCTGGAAATGGTATACTGGAAATGGTATGCTGGAAATGGTATGCTGGAATGGTATACTGGAAATGGGTACTGGAAATGGTATGCTGGAAATGGTATACTGGAAATGGTATGCTGGAAATGGTATGCTGGAAATGGTATGCTGGAAATGGTATACTGGAAATGGTATGCTGGAAATGGTATGCTGGAAATGGTATGCTGGAAATGGTATACTGGAAATGGTATACTGGAAATGGTATA